>JAADYF010000293.1:0-26791 GCA_023338175.1 Phytopythium delawarense
AACTTGGTGACGTGTGACAGACTTTCGATTGGTGTAGCAGTTGATCATCCGGAATGTGTGCTGCATATCTGTGAAACAGCTCCCGCATCATCAGTGTATCGTGCTCAAAGTCAACAAACAGCAGTCGTGCAATTTGTTGTTTCAGAGACGAAGGTGCTGAAGTTGACCCTCGCGCCGCCAATCGAGCGGTGAAGGCTCCGGGTGGAGTGGCAACAGCCCTTTGAAAAGCGCCGACTCTGGCGGGTTGCCATTGCCGGTCGGGAAGGCTATGTCGGTTGCTGTAGGTTCGTCGATGCACAGCAGCAGCAGCACCGCTGTGTTGGGTGTGAGCAGTGTGGAAGAGTCGTGGCGAGGAGTGGCGGCTGGCTCAATGTTCGCGACAATGGCGAAGTCAACCGATCTGTGACGCGCGCATCGGTGATCCATGCTCACATTAACGTTGCCCGTTCCAAATCCGTAAATGCTTTGCAAACTCACTCAGTTCACCATCGCATCCTTGAGACGCTGTCGCTGTAGCTGCCCGTCTCGTTGGCGAGACTTCCCGGAAGACTCTTCCGCCTTGCAGGCATGCTGATGGTGCGATCTCGGTGTTCCAATGGGCAGCACTGGAAGGCATTTGGGTGGCAGCGCGACGATGTTGAGCGGAGCGGATGGTGGTGTTGGCAGCTATAGAGTGTCCGGGTATCTGCGCGTGCAGAGCGTGTCGGGAGGCTGACCGTGTGGAAGTCGCCAGCGGTACAAGTACGTCGAGTGGAAGAGACGACGAGCCGATCACTGACGGGTCGCTGTCGGTGGGGAGACACCAGCGCTTCGAGACTGTATCGATGTCTAGCGGGCAGGCTTCCAGTACCGATGACCGTGGCGCTGTCACGGTGGACAGTGATGTCGCTATGGTATCTGGTTCAGCTATATCATTGTAATTTACCTCCAGCAACCGCTCCGAGGGCTCTGACGCGTTCGTGGTGCTTTAGGGTCGTTGGATGCTTGTGACGGGGGTGATCACCGGTGACTCATCGTCGGCTCACAGCAGTTGCTGCCAGGAGGAGGAGCATTGAAAGGCTAGGGTCTGGTGCAAGGGCAGTTGATAGTGCGAGCTCTGGGTGGAGCTGGCGTCGAAGTGGCTGGCCTGGCGGCGCTGCTGACACCTTCTCGCTGTCTGGTGTCGCCACGAGCAGTGCGTCTGGAGCTGTTATCGCTGGTGACGCGCCATTGATTGGCAGCGCGAGATGGTAGCTGCGTCAGTCAGCTCATGGACGAGGTCAAGGACCCTGCAAGTGCTCGCAGCACAGCAGCAGAGCAACTTCACATCAGTTGCATCACAGCCAGTGTGTCACCTGGTGGCCCAACATGTCGGATATGTCAACCTCAATGCATCTGAGTCTGATTCTACACTTTGCGATATAGAAGACCGTCATCTCACAGTGCATTTGTTGCGCGGAGACGACCATGACGGGGGCTGAGCGGCTGCTGGACGTGGCGCGCATGCAGCGCGACCTGCAGCGCGCGCGGGCGGAGAACGCGCGCTTCCGCGAGTTCCTCAAGCGGCTGAATGTCAGCGCGGCGGACATCGCAGAGGTCGCGTCTGATTCCGCGCAGCAGCAGCCGAGCGACGACGAAGAAGGCGACGGCAAGGACGGCGACGATGCCGACGGGAAAGCAGCAGCTTCGCGGCGCGTACCGCAGCTGGAGGACGACCGCGAGGACGAGGACGACGAGTACGTGTCTGTGGCGAGGTCCCAGCGCCGCCACCGGCCCGCGGACGGCGAGTCCAAGGCGCTGGAGCTCAAGCACGCGGAGGAGCGCGTCTTGCAGCTCGAGGCGCAGCTGCTGGACGCCGAGGAGACGATCTGCCACCTCAAGGCCGAGCGCGTCGCGGCGCTGCGGGACGCCGAGCGCTTCCGCCTCGCCCTGGCCGAGCGGAAGCGGTCGGTCGGGTCGGAGGAGGACGAGGACGAGGACGAGAAGGACGACCGAGGGACGGAGATGCGACGCCTGGTGCTCGAACTTGAGAGCAGACTGTCGGACGCGAAGAAGGACCGCGCGACGGAGCAGGAGCAGCACATGGCCGTCATCTGCGAGCAGGAGGGCGAGATCCGGTCGCTCACTCGCGAACTGGAGGACAAGGATCAAGAGTTGGCGACACTGCGGGACAAGTACCTGGACGCCGTGGAGGAGATCCAGCTGGCCGCCGACATGGACGCCGTGGACGCGGCGGTCAAGGCGGACGTCAAGGTGCAGGGCGACAGCGCGGGGGAGGAGCTTGAAGCGGCAGTGTTCGACATGGACTGGCGGGAGGAGCTGGTGCGGCACCCGACGCCGCACTTTGACCTCGACTCGCCCGAGGTCCAGTACCTGCTGCACACGTGGACGGGCAACGTCAAGAAGCTGCACTACCTGCGGCTGTGGTTCACGCGCGTGGTCACGACGCGCGGCTCGCTGCCCGAGGACTTTCCACTGGGCATTGAGCTGCCGCGGCTGACGCCCGAGGTGCGCGACGGGTTCCTAGCGCTCGTCGTGCCACTGCTGCGCCGCCAGACGGAGCGCGAGATCCTCGTGCACTCGCGTCGCTACAATGACCCGCTGCACTCGGACCTGCGCATCCGCGTCGTGCCCAGACGCTAGAGGTATCTGTATCAACACGGGGAGCTGTGCCATCTCGGTGTGTGGGTGTGTTTTATGTGTGGCTGGTGTAGATGGCCACGGTGCTCGTCTTGAGGTGGTGGTGACGCTCGCTGCTGCGCTTCTTTGGCTGGAAATGTGCGCGAAGGGAGCTCGGCAGGTTGCTGCGAGGCTTCACTAGCGACGACTTGGACACTGAACCGACCGCCGGCGTAAAGAGCGTGATGGTGCTGGCCAACTCACGGGCGAGCACCGCGCGCATGGACAAGTCGTCGTCGCACTCGTCACTTTGGATGCCCAATGCTTTGACGGTTGAACTAGTTGATGCTGGGGACGATGGTGAAGTGGTATCACGGCTAGGATTCGATACAGACTGTCGTCGCGATCGATGCGATGCTGGATTCCTCTGTGGCATCACTCGGTGCTGTTCGCTCGGAGAGGGTGCCAAAGCCTGCTGCAAGCTGCTTCGGAAGACTTTGAATCCGCCATCGACTCCCAGTGCGAGTTTCTGCGTAATCAAGAGCGCCTCCAACTGCGTTTGCGCTGTCGTCGCTCGATCTAACGCCGATCCGCTTGGAGACGAGTCCTCGCGCGTGTTTCGCTGGGCAACCAAGCTCCCAATGATCGCAGCAAGCACCGATGCGAGTGACTCACTGACGGAGATGTTGTTCGCCATCAATTTGGCGCCTGGAGAACGTTCGCACCATTGGCGAACGAGGCGCAAGAGCTCCAGCAGCGTCACCGCGTCCTCGTGTTGGCTGGAAGAGTTGTTGTTGCTGGTTGAGCGCTGGTGATACGCACTCACGAGTCCACAGAGTGCCGCGACGACACGAGGGCGATCGGTCAGCATCGTGGTGAGAATGGACGAGCAGACCTCGTCGTCGCGCGAGTGCGGCAGGGCGAACAAGCGCGTTAGGATCGACAGGTAGACGAGCAGCACGCGGCGATAGCGGCCATCCTGATGACGCGTCTCGTGCTGCCAACAGTCGACAAGAATCCGCTCGTACCAGGAAGAGGATGTCTTGTCCGAAGCTAGCGACGGTGAAGGCTGGAAGAGCAGGCTCTGCACGTCGGCGAGTGGCAGGAGACGCGTCAGCTCTCGACAGGTGTCCAGCCACGTGAGCATCGGATCATCAACGTCATTGCCGTCGCTTGCGTCTTGGAACATCGTGAGGTTCGAGAGCATCGCCGCGGCAATTGACGTGGCGAAGCGCTTCATCAGCTTTGAGAGTGGATCACCGCCGCTGCCGACAGTCGACGGCCCGGACAGCAGCGCTGCCAGCAGTCGCATCGAGACCACGGCGACTTCAGGGTCGGGCTCACGTTGTCCTGCTGCTCTGTCCGTTGTCGTGGAGCTGCGGTGACCAAACCGGTCCAAGAGTTGCAGCAGCTCCTCCACCAACAGCTCGGCCGCTGAGATCGTTGGCCCTGGAACTGACGGTGAGGACGACGATAGCAGCAGTGTCATGGTGTTCCAGTCGCCGCCGCGGAGTATCGCGGTCGTGGCGGATAGAGAACCGAGCAGCACGCGTCTGGACATCGGATGCAGTGCGCGCACATGGCTCAACTCTCGCCACAGCTCAAGGCAGCCGGCTTGGGTCTGGAGTCGACGGGACAACCTGCTCGCAGTCGCGACCACACCGCATAGCGCGTGCTGCACTTCTTCTTCGCCCGCGAACTCCCTCACTACGTCTCGCAAGACCTCGACGTGTGTCCGCGCCGCGAGGTCGACGCCATGAGCTTTGATCTCCACCGCTGCATCACGCTTGCTTGCGAGCACGGACGAGAGACGCTCAGGAGTCAAGCGCACGAGTGCCGACAACGCGCGTTGGGGGTCGTGGAGGTCCCGCGTGGCCACCCGCAGCTCAACCAGCGCGCATTGGACCTCAGCGGAAGCCGCCAGCATTGCCGACGCCGCTGACGACGCGGGTCGCTTTCGTCGGGCCAGCTCGCTCGTCATGATTGACAGTCACCACCAACTCCGCGTTGGAGTCCACGACAACCAGTGCAAGCTAAATTTACCTTCGCTGCCATGTTCTCGAAGCTGTTTGGTCGCTGTGGATGTGGATGGCAGCAGTGTCTTCAGTTGGCGAGCGATGGCGCCGCTTGTGCTTTTGGGTCGCTCAGCCGCGAGCACCGAGCGCCTCCTGGTCGACCGCGTGTCTATGCTCCCTCATCAGCTCGACTTTGCGCTACTCCCATCGTCTTTGCCGTCTCCTTCCGCAGCAGACCATGTCATCGACACCAGCGAGAGCGAGCTCGTGTGCTTCGACCATGAGCTCGTGTACACGCGCTTCTTCGCCGACTTCGGACCGCTCAACCTTGCGCAGACCATGCGGTTCGCGCGAGACGTCGACTCTCGCCTAGGTCGCCTCTGCAAGGCTGACACGGACCCGCCTGCTGTCATGGGCAAGCGGCCGGCGGTGCTGGTGGTCTTCTGCAGCGACCACCCGCACAAGCGCGCCAACACCATGGCGCTGCTTGCGCTGTACCTCGTCATCTCGCACGGACAGTCTCCTCTGTCGGCCGTCGCCCCGTTCCGGTCGCTGGCGCCGCCGTTCGGCTTCCGGGACGCGGCGCTAAGCGTCTGTAGCTTCCACCTCTCGCTCCTCGACTGCGCGCGGGCCGTGCACAAGGTCTAGACTGTCGTGGATGGATGGTAAGCAACGGAGACTCACGGTGAATGGCTGGCTGGCTTCACAGGCCATGGCGACGCGTGTGTGGCGACCCGAGGCGTTCGAAGTGGGTGAGTTCGAGCGCTTGGCGAAGCTCGAGAGCGGCGACATGACGTGGATCGTGCGCGGCAAGCTGCTCGCCTTCCGTGGCCCTCGTCCGGACCGCGAGCGCCTTGGCAGTGACCAGCACATGACGATGCTCGCGTCCGAGTACGCCAAGGCGCTGCGCTCGCTCGGCGTCACGTGCGTCGTGCGTTTCAACGAGCCGCAAAGCTACGACCGCCGCGCGTTCCTGCACGCCGGCATCCGCCACGTGAGTCCCCTGCTGGTCTCGCTCTTGCTGTCCATGCCGCCGGTCGATCGCTCATGCGTCAGTGCTTAGGTGGAGCTCGAGTACCCGGACGGCGGCGTGCCGACGGACGCCATCCTGCTGCAGTTCCTGCGGCTGTGCGACCGCGAGCTGGCAGCCGGAGGCGTCGTGGCCGCGCACTGCGCCGCCGGCCTCGGACGCACGGGCACGCACATGGCGGCGTGGCTCATGCACACACTCGGCTTCTCGGCGCGCGAGGCCATCGCCTGGTGCCGCATCTGCCGCCCAGGCAGCGTCGTGGGCGTGCAGCAGCACTTCCTGGCCGTCAAGGAGCGGCAATTGGTCATGACCGCCGAGGAAGAGCAGGAAGAGCAGGACAAGCCAGACATGGCACGCATCAAGGCGAGACGGCGACCGGAGACCATGGAGAGCCGGGCCGAGAGCTTCCGACCGGTGGCGGACCCCAAAGCGCGGCGCCGCCTGCGGACAGCAGCTCGACATGGGAGTTGCTAGTGATGAGAACCGAGAAAATGGAGAAGCATAAGGGGTTGTCATGTTCCTCCGTTCGTTTTCGTTTCCTGATCTTGTGTGGACTGAGTTCCTTCCAAATGGGCAATAAAAAAATAATAACGAGCGAGGTGGCTGCTGCGCGCTCGCATCCTCGCGGCCCGCGCGCCGACCGGACCGACCGCCTCGCCGCTTCCTCGACGCCCCAGCGAGTGGGGCGGCGGATCGTCGGCGAGGCGGCCAGCGGTCAACGCGCAAGCCACTGACGAGCGGCAGCTGCAGGCGACACATACACCACCTCGGCGTCCACATACGCACACGTCCGTCCTCCTTCCAGAGTCGACAGCTCGACCGCGACCGTCTCGACACATCCACTTGCTGCCCACGCCGCCCGACCGACGCCTCCTCCGCTCGGAATCCACTGCTTCCTCCTTCCTCGCGGGTCGTCGTCGTCGTCGTCGTGGTCTTCATTTTTCTGGGCGTTTCTTCGTTTCTTCGTCTTCATCTTCCTTGTCGTCGAGAGGTGATCGCGGGAGCGATCCTTCATCTTCCTGTTACCGGTGGGGGCTGCCTACAGTCGGCGTCCCACCTCAAGCCCGTATTTTGGACCCGAGGATTGGTATGTGGCTCGCGACGTACCAACTGGCGTCCCTCACCGTCCCGTACGTCGACGAAGACACATGCACCACTTGCGTGGTCGCATAGTCCGCGACGCTCGAGACTGTGCCTACCACGGCCGATGTCGCGCTCGACACCTTGGTGGTGGCATAGTCCTTGGCCGTCACCGCGCCAGAGTACGTGGCGCTGGCGGCGCTGGACACCTTGGCCGTCGTCGCCGACGCCAAGCCCGACGCGGTCGAGACGGCGTCGTCCTTCTTCTTGAGCGCGTACTGCTGGCCCTCGAACAGCTTGGTGAGCACCGTCGAGATGGTCGCGTCCACCTTGTTGTCGACCGTGTCCAGCACGGGCACCAGCAGGCTCGAGTCCACGTCGTGCAGCGTCTTGCCCGTCACCTTCTCCAGCACCAGGTTGGCCGTGTTCTCGTAGAAGCGCGCGAACGGAGCCACCACGCGGAAGCTCGTCGTGTAGTTGTACACGTTCTTGGTCGTGTCGTAGTAGTACGACACGCGCGTGAACCACGGGCGGTGGGTGGGTGAGGTCGACAGGGTCGACAGAGAGGCCGAGGCCGAGGCGCTGGCCGCGCTCGGCGTCGTGCCGCGCCACTCGCCGCTGAAGAACAGCTGCACCGTGTTTAGCGCCCCCTTGGCGCCGAACGTGAACGTCATCTTGCGCTCCGTGAAGCCCTTGAAGAAGTCGGCCAGGCTCAGCTTGGCCGACACCAGCGGCTTCTTGCGGCCTTCCTGGGCCACTTCAATCGTGACCGGCGCGTTCTCCTCGCTGCTGCTCACCGGCAGCTCCACGGTCTGGTCGACCGCCTCGTCGTGGGCCTTGTACTTGGTGCGGCGCTCCTCGCCCGCAATCGCCACCTTGACTGCGTAATTCTTCTCCTTCAGCTCATTGTCCACAAAAGTTGCCTCCAGCCGGTGGACTGTTCACACACACACCAAGGTCAGTCTTCAAGTTCTCTGGACGCCAGGCGACTGCGACTGCTGCTGCTGCTCTGCTAGATGCCGCACCTTTGATCGCGAGTGTCCCTGACACCGCCATCGTAGCCCAGCTGCTCGGATGGGGGGCGACTTCTTCTCTGGCGAGCCAAATTGGAAATGAACCAGGGAAACCAGCGGCTTGGGCACCAAGTCGCGTTGTTGGTCTAACGGGCGGAGGAAAGATCTTGAAGTTTGTATGTCGCGTCGGTTTATCCAGAACGAGCTTTTCTTTGCCGGCTTTCGCGGCCGAATGACTTGGGAATTGTATGCCTCGAGGTGGGCCAGTTGCCTCGGATCCAGACGATCCTGGGCTCACCAGAGGGACGAGGTGGCGGGAGGAGGAAGGATACCTACTTGAAAACACTCGGGGTTTGTATGCTTCGGAGAGGTCCACAGGCTCCAAACAGAACAGCCAGCGGCCCCGCATCATCTCCGCGTGTGGGAGCGGGCGCGAGGTTTTTCATTGTCGCCGAGTGAAGCGAGGACACCGGAGGGTGGCCCATACATTTCGCCAGCCAAACGCCGAGGTAAAACCTCAAGACAGGCAGACGCACCCATCGACTGTCTATGTGCAAGTGACAAGGAGCCCGCTCGCGTCTGCTGGCAGAGAAAAGATCGGGCGACGCCGTTTCGACATGCGAAGGTGACGTTGCAGGTGTCATTTCGGTAATTCAGTAAAACAGAACATATCCCCCGTGCCATGGCGGCCAGTTTCCTTCTCTCGGGCGAGTTGTTCTGGATTGCACGCCGCCGCTGCCACTTTTTTCCGTCCGCCCGCCGTTTCCTTCCCGGTGTGCATGAATAATCTGGAATCTCACCGGGCAGTGGAGGATCGGATTGGCTTGAGCAGTCGCGGCGGACGGTGCACTTTGAAGTAGGATAAGATCGCCGCCGCCAGGTTGTGCAGCTGGCTACTCTTGCCTACAGTATGGACGGATGGAGGGTGCCGACGAACATCCAGGACGGTTTTAACGCCAGACTTGCAGCCAGTATGCTTTTTCGAAGCGCCTGGACCTGTCTGGATGGATCCTTGGCGCGGAGGACACTTTGCACACCTCTTACATTCGCCAAGTCTATCCGTTGCATTTTACTAGCTGAGGACGCAGCAGAAGATACACAAGCCCAGCACGCGGCTCGTTCCCCGAAAAAGGTCTGCACACCACGCGTATCTTGTACGGTACACACCCACACATTCACCACAAGATACGCTATTATTCGTGGAGGCGTTGTTCAAAAAAGCATAAACCCGCCTGTTCTTTGGCTCGACTGCCGCGCCTGGTGACAAAGATCGCAATCTTCACTCGATCATCCATCCGGTGGAGTTTATGCTTTCAAGTTGACTTGCGTGGAGTATTGCCTGATAAATCCTCTGGATTCCGTCTGGTCGGATGCTCGGGAATGCGGCGGCACCGGCAGCAGCCGCGCCAAGCACACCAACCGCGATGCGTGTGGGCGGACCAGCAACTGAAGCATCCGCTCCAGTTGCGCCGGCGCCGCGCCGTCTGCTCCCCAAGGCCTCTGGGAGCCGTCTGCGCGCCACATGCTCTGGATTGATTGCGACGGCGCCTGCCATGCCCGGGCGTCTGCGCCGAACGAGCCTTTTTCCCACACGCTGAGAAGATGGGTACAACAGGTGCAAGCCCGCTGGCCAAGGGATCCGGAGCGCGCAGTTGCTCTGGACTGGTGCTCTGGGCGCCTCGAGCCTCTCGACTGGGTGACTCCAAGTGCACCGGACCGCGGAGAGCGCTCCTTGTATCTATGCGACGCGCTGTGGCTGAGAAGGCTGAGAAGGCTGATAAGGCGCACGCGTCCGCTGCCGGCGGCCGCTGCGTCCAGCTCCGGATCGTCGCCAGGTCCAGACTCGGGGAGCAGCGTTCTCGCTGCAAAAATCTAGTGGCGAGAGAACTCTGGACGCAGTCATCAGCCGCCAAGTGTGCGTCGCTCTTCTTCCATCTGCTGAACGGTTACGTTTGGGTCCCGAAGGGCGGACTGCAACCACAACAACCAAAACGCGGCAAAACTGTTCTGGAAAATTGAAGGAACGCCTGCCTCGTCTTCGCTTGCAGTGCACATCCAAAATACAATCGAGGATGCGAGGCACCGAAGCCGCTTTTCATTGCGAACAGGACGACGTCGACGTGGCTCTGGGCAGGCGCAAAATTTGGGCTGCCTCGCCCCTCTTTCCGACCTTGAAGGCCATTGACTCGCTTTCAGTGTGGAGCAGACGACTCGGCTCCTCACTCCTCTCTTCGTCGGAACATGAGCGAGAATTGGCTGCAAGACACGACGAGCCCTGATCTGCCGCGCGCCAACTATCAAGTCGAGCCCAGCACAGGTTCGAAAACGTGGGTGCTAGGCTTGCATGCATTCCAGCGCTCGCGATGAGGAAGTCCTGACGCCGGCGACGAAGCGACCAGCATGGCGAGCCGACATCTCCACACCGCAGCAGGCAATGGCTTCAAGCACTTCAATGTATGTATCATCACTCTCACTCTGAAGATCGACTCGCTCCGCTGTCCGAGAACACCTTTGGTATCTGTCCAGGATACACCACGCAGCCCTGCAAAGCGTCCGTCAACCATGCTCCTCCACGGCGCCAACGCGATCCATGCGCCAACAAGTGTTGGCTCCAAGCACAGTGAAGCAGTACTGGTATGTTGCATGGTGCCAACTGGCAAGAGTGTCGGCGGTGGGATTTATCCAGAGCATTCCGTTGTTCGCCAGTGTCCTCACGGCGTTGGTCAAACGCAATTGTTCGCCACCTATTAGGCGTGGCTCGCAAGATCTTCACGCTCTCTCTCTCTCGTGGCTCTCTCTCTCTCTCTCGTGCTGTCCATTCGACACTAGTGGCGGTGATGCATGCGCATCGATCTTCTGGTGCTTGTCTGTGCCGCCTCCCGACGAGTTCTCGCCCGAAATCCACGTGATAAGCGAGAAAGTTGTTGCGGGTGACTCATGCCAGAAGCGCTCGGGCATAGGGAGCGCCGGTGGAAGCGAGACGCGGGGAGGCAGAGAATGCACTGGCAGCGTCCACGGAACGCGCTCGATCGATCCGATGCACACACGACAAAATGCAAGCTCCAGCTCGAAATGGAGGCCCGCGCGTCACGTAACAGTGTCGTCCGCCGGCTGGTCTCGGGTCTTGGGGGTGTAAACCCAACGCGCACAGCCGGTTAGTCGATGCCATTGTCGCCATCGACGCGGCCGCATCAACTTCACGGCAAGACGTGCCGATCCTCTTGGCGTCCATTGGACCACCGCGTGCGTGCACCGGTGGCGTCCGGCTCGATGACACAGCGTTGGATGGGAACAGACGGTGGGCGTGGTATGCTTGCACGCATTGGGAGCTGCAGCGTCGGCGTCGGTGCCGTCGCTTGCTCGTCGCTGCAGTGCGTTCATTCATGCTTGTCATCCGTGACGTTGGAAAAATATACATAAGTAGACCGTTTCAAGCTATGTATTACATATACCACACATATATTTCAACTATTTATAATTACAAATATGACATTGCAAAAATATATCGTATTGTTTTAAATTTTATAAATAGGGGAATGCGTTGCAGTCGCGTCGCATCATTTGATCGCAGCCCCAAGGGAATGAAGTCTACGCCATTGTCGCGTGCACGAACGCCGGCGGAGTCATTCGATGTTCCTTCCGCGCGGCAATCTCAAAGGTGAGAGATGTGAATGGCGTGCTGGTGATGAAATGCAGTATAGCACCAGACTCACGAGTGCTCTGATGAGTGTGCTGCGGTACCTTGAGGACTATCTGTCGTCCATCCAGATCGACGACGATGACCGCGCCTTCCTCTGGGACAGACAAGAAGACAATGTGGCCGCGTTTGTGGCCACAGCGAACGGCTTGAACGCGGCTCAAGCGCCTCCGTGGCTGTGAGCACGACCGTCTATTTCTCGCCCAGCTCACTTCTAAACGATATTGTCTACAGACTCCATCCAAAGGTTGGCGGCCGCTGTGGGCATCTATTGCTGGCGCCAAACAACAAGGAGCATTTCACCACCATTGTCGGGATGCTGATCGCCCTCCAGAGTGATGATTTCCTTCGAGATGCCGCGCAAGCGGCGCTTTCGGCGATCAACAATGCCGAGCGATACATCGCCGTGACGTATCACCTCACAGACTCACGAATGCACAGAGTGCAACCGAACAATCTCCGACCGAATCTCCGCAATAGACACCCACTGCGTCGCCCATTCATCTAAAGCGTTATCATGCTGTGATCCGCCGAGTTATCTATCGTGATGCGATTGAGCAAAGCGAGCTTGATCGGGTCGTCAATATTATATGAACAACCTTGCATTTGAAATCTCGAGTTATGTCCAGCCAATCGAGCACGCACAATGCAGTCAAGATCAAAGAACAACGCAGCGGTTGAGGTCGCGGATGACACTTTGGCGCGACCGGAGCGATCCGGGCAGCAGTTACACAAATAGCGCTGCAACCGTGTTCTGGTCAGCCCTTATCCGCCCAAGTCAACTGAAGGCGCCTGTACGAGGACTCTGGCGAAGAACGAACGAAGCTACTGAGCAGATACGGGATGATCGATTTCAAGGCGCTGTGCGTGCTGGCAGAAGAGAACCCGCTGAATCTCACGTAGGTTGCACCAGCGCAGAGTTCGGCGACTGTCAGGCAGAAGGACGAGGAGGAGACAACGCCGGTGTCCGAACCTGTTACGATGCATGGATATAAGGACACTTGCGCAGAGCTCGTGATGGTTTCCTCGCTCAGTTGCCGGATTGCTGCCGGTAAAGAGTTATTCGGAACGATATCTGGATTCTGCTTTCGCGCAAAGCTTGAGCTGAGCCAGCATCCATCCAGCCTGGCGACGGTCGCGTACCACCTGGCTCCTTCGAGATCATGTGACAGTGAGCTCCACCGTGTCGCCACCCATGGCAGGCTATCATTTTCAAAGATAGAGATCCACTGAGCTTACTCCGGGAAGGCCATCAACTCATGAACAGGTGTTGTGCTCTGCAATGCACCAAAACTTGTGTTTATGCTCAAAGATCGAGTTTACACGTCTTCGATGTGAGTTTTCTTGTTGTTTGTATGATGCAATTCCCATGTGTCAACAAGTGTAAACACCAAGAAGTGGATTCACGAGCATTTGTTTATGCTCAATATCTCTGCTGATGCCAATGACTCACGTCCTCGCTCATGCCATGCTTTGCTGGCTGCTCATCCGTAGAGACTCGAGCCTTGCGGCCGCTGAGCTACCCAGCCCACCTCGAGTCCTGTACTGAGCGAGGTGCTGCGCTTCTATCATCACTTCGACATTTACTCGACGCCGCGCAGCAAGACTCTCGACACCAGCACCGCATCAACCTACCTCCTCTATACGTACCAAGTGATCAATCGCCATGACGACCGCCGACCACAAACTCATCAAGATCGTCTGCATCTTACGCCGCAAGCCCAACATGACGCGCAAGGAGTTCCTGGACTACCACTTCCAGAAGCATGGCGAGATCTCGGACTCGCCCGAGTCGCTCGACGACAAGCCGCACAAGTACCGGCAGTACCACATCTTCGACAGCGCGTTCGGCGAGCGTCCGACGTCCGAGACCAGTCATGTGCCGAACCGGAACCACGCCTGGGTCGGACGTGACGACGTCGCGGAGCTCTACTTCCGAGACATGGCGCACCTCCAGTCCGTCTTCTCGTCCGAGCACGTGCGCACCACGGTCGGGCCAGACGGCCTCAACTTCTCGGACTTGGAGACTGCTATCTCCTGGCTCGGCCGCGAGACTCCCATCCAGATCAACTCGACGGTGCCGGCCGCAGATACGACAAAGTCGGACTTGGATTCCAACACCGTCGTCGCGCTGTACTTCATCTCGATCCAAAACGCCGACAGCGTGCTGGCCAAGAAGCTTACTGCCATCTTTCGCGAGGAGATTGAAGCGCATGCAGCAGACGAAGCTAGTGCGCTCGCTGTCAGTTTGTCTCCGCCCGTCATGAAGTACGCAGAGGACAGTCTCCTCAACTTCAACCTGGCCAACTACTTTGGCGGCTCGACCATGCCAACGTTCCCGCTTTACTTCAAGGTGATGCTCAAGAACAAGTCCTCGGTGGCAGCCATTCGCAAAGCGCAGCTTGCGTTCGAGGCGCGAGCTGGAGTCCTGGGTCTCGCACCTAGCGACTCGATCATCGCGTTCGCCAAACAAGCGCTCGTGCTCGACGTCGGCGTCCCGTTCGATGGCGCTCGACAGCCGCGGATGGACGATCTGGAGTGACGACGCAGCGACGCGGACACCTCTCGTTCAGTTCATTTCCATCGCACTTTTGAGTTCATAAAGCAGGTTGGGATGACTTCTGAACGATTTTGTTGTTGTTGGCATCTGTTTTGTTGAGGACGGTGGACGAATAGAGATAAATCAACACACTCACTCACTCTCTTGCTCTCTCCTTCTCTCAGGCAGCGCGGATCGTTGACGACAGATCGTCACTGCAGAAGCGAGCACGAGGCCGCGTGCTCGTCTTGCGGATGAAACTCGTTGCAACCGATTCCTGTCGCGCCGTGATCGCAGACGCCGCGGAGCACTTGGTGGACACCGTTGCAAGTACGTTCTCGTTGATCTGCTCCACGTTCAGACTCAACAATGAGGCTGGCGACGAGTAATGCCACACTGTCTGAGCCGAGATGTTGTCGGCCAGAGTCTGCAAGCAGCTCTCAGTGTTCTTGCCAGTTGCAGTGCTGCATTCCATGAACGTAGTCGCGCCGATTGCTTCGGCAAGACGACGTCCTTCTTCGGTCGACACATCCGTAGCAGCCATTTCTTCGGCTCGGTGACCGACCAGGAGCAGCGTGAACGGCGAGTTGGACGCAGCTTGCTGGTCGAGGCGCTCTCGGAGCTGAGCAGCCCACGTGACAGCGTCGCAGAAACTCTGACGCTTGGTCACGTCGTACACGATGACGGCGGCTTTAGCGCGGCGGAAGAGCGCAGACGGCAGCATGCAGTTCCCGAACTTCTCCTGACCCGCAGTGTGCCACAGCTCAAGCTTCACAGGCTCTCGATCCTTGCCGACTGTCACCACCCGCGAGAGGAAGTCCCCGTGGACGACAGAAGCCGGGCCGTTGCTGGTCTGCTCGGACACCGAAGCACCCGCGAGTCGCAAGAGCAGACGCGTCTTGCCGATGCCGCTACTGCCAAGGATCAACACTAGATACACAATTGCAACGTCAAATGGGTGCTAAAGAACCTCCATGGTGCTCAAGTCGCTCACCTTTGTTGCCGGGGCATAGGATCTTCCTCTTCTTCTGCTGGTCGGCGTACTCGGCGATGGAGAAAGCGACGCTCGAGCTCAGCGGGGCCATGACGGACGAAGTTGCTGCGAAGAGGAAGCGAGAAGACGGGAGTGTTTGACTTCCACGAGTCGAAATGGAGACTGGCAGGACCGGATCGTGTCGGATTGATCGAGTCGGTCCGTCGGGAACGCGCCAACTCTTCACAGCAACCGGTTACAGCCGCTCTCTCGACGGTTTTGATGGAAAGCGTGACTGGCAAGCGGCGCCGGTTCGACGAGAGCATTGGGATCAGCTTCTTCGACGAAAGAAGCTCAAGCGCGCGCGTCGGTGCCCGTTTCGGGGCGTCTCCATGCTGCTTGTCCGGCTTTCAGACACCTTCGTCGTCATTTGATGTGGTCGGCACCAGTGTTCCTGGTGTGCTTGAGAGCTCCAAATTGAGACTTCACATGGACGGAACTCGCAGGGAACGATGAGCGTAACGCCTTCGAGGTGACAGGTGTGGATCAAAGGCTCTAGTGATGAGTGGGCGAGGCGTTTTGCGCCGTTGGTGGCGTCGAATTGAGGGCAGGCGGCATGACGGTGTCGGATTGGACACGAGCGTCTTGGAGACGGTCAGGGCACCGAAGTGAAACTACAGGCCGCTGTGCAGCCGCGTTCTTGACGCGACGCGATCGAAGGGAGGCGGGGCGAACATGCCAAGTGGTATATTAAGGAGGAGGAGATAAATGAGCCCGAGGAGAACGCATCAAGGGCAGTCGCGAGCTGCGAGATTCCACCGGCAGAGCCACTTACTCGGTCGCAGCGGGGGCGTCGGCAGGCTTCTGGGCGAGCAGCGTCTTGATGTCCTCCTCGAACGAGAAGGGCTTGTCCGTCGGCGCGAACCGCTTGTACGGCTGGCCGTTGCGGTCCACGAGGAACTTGGTGAAGTTCCACTTGACGTAGTTGCCGAACGAGCCCGGCAGCTTGGCCTTGAGGTACGTGAACACGGGCCGCGCATGCGCGCCGTTCACGTCGTGCTTCTCGAAGAACGGGAACTTGCAGTTGTACTGCTTGACGAACTCCATGATCTCCTCGTGCGTGCCCGGCTCCTGGCTCGCGAACTGGTTGCACGGGAACGCGAGGATCTCGAGGCCCTGGTCGCGGTACTTCTCGTCCAGCTGCGTCATCTCCGGGTAGTTGATGGGCGTGAGGCCGCACAGGCTCGACACGTTGACGACGAGGATGACCTTGCCCTTGTACTTGTCCATGGACACCTCGTTGCCGCTCATGTCGAAGTCCTTGAGCTCGTAGAACGACTTGACGCTCTCGGCATCCAGGTTGAAGGCCTCGCGGTACTGCGCGCCGGCGTTGATGAACGAGTTGAGCCACTCGTCCTGCTTCTCCTTCGAGTCCGTGCCGAACACCTCCGAGATCTTGTCATTCGACACCTTGATGCCGTTGGGCAGCGAGCTGTCGAACTCGACCGTGCCGGCCGACACGTCGATCGTCGTCACGGCCTGGTGGCCGAGCTCCGAGTCGAACACGTACACGGCCTTGTGCTTGTCGTTGGCGACCACGTACGACGCCTGCTTGCCGCCCGTGAGCTTAGCCACGAGCCCCGCGCGCTTGCGGTGCAGGGTGCCCGCCTGGATGGCACCGTCACGCACCGTCCACACCGACTTGACGCCTTCCTCGACAAGTCCCTCGCCGACGCCGAGGAAGGTGGCCTTGTCGAACGCGAAGCCCTCGAGCACGCCCTTGTCCGCGTCCTTCTGCGGGAACAAGAAGCCGCTCTGCACCAGTCCGTCCGCCACGCGCTGCGCGTACGCCTTGGACGCGTCGGGCGCGCTGTCGGCCTGCAGCTTCTTCTCGACGGCCTCGAGCACGGCAGGTCCGGCTGCCGTGGGTGCCTTACCAGCCGCCGACGCCTTGAAGACCGCGGCCTTGGCCTCGTCCGAGAGCAGGTGCTCGCGCGCCTTGCCCACGTCCGTCTGCAGCTCCTGCGAGAGCGCCTGGAAGTGGCGCCACAGGTCGAACACGCGTCCCTCGAGGGCCTTGGCGCTCATCTTGGCTCGCTTCTTACGGTTGCTTGGGGTGGACTCGACTTGGCTGGTTGGCGGCGGAATCCGGAATGCCATTGGAGAAACTCTTGAAGGCACAAGATCACAAGAGGGGGGAGGAAAGACGACCAACACTCTGGATCAGTTGAGTTTTGTATGGTGGGAGGAGGGGGTACGGCAGTCGTACCCCACGCGTAACTTGGCGTTAACGCCCGCTAACGCCCGTTGAGACAGTTTGGCTGGATTTTGGTAAGGAAAGACGGGAGGTTGGCGGGTGTTGACGCTCGATTCGCAATCCGAGGGGGCGTTTACTCTCGCCCTGGGATTACACCACCGCATCACATTGCTTCCGTCGAAGTCCGCCCTGACGAAATGCGTCCAATGGACGCCGTCCATGGCTTCCAACCGCCGCCCAAGGCGCGCGTGACGTGTCTATTGCAGCCGGCTGCCTCTGTCGCACGGCGCGCCTTGATGTCGCCAGCGATCAGCACCGTCGATCCAAGGCCGGGCTCCTCCCTGCAAGCGTAGATGGCATGACTCCGGTCCACATCTGCCAGTGCTGATACGATAATATGGACATGTTTCTTCGTCATCAAGCGACGCAACAGCAACAGCTCCACGCAACAAGGGGCCAATACGACGGCCGAGCAGGGCGACAAGCACATCCGCCACGCGCCGCTCGCCTCCTCCGCGCTGCTCTTCTCCGCGCGGGGGCTTCTCCGCGCGTCCGCGCTGTAAATTAACGCCGCCGCGGCGTCGCCGGTGGACGCCGGGCGGTTGGTCGAGAGCGCTAGACGCTGTGGTGGTGCGGCACGAGCGTCGGCCGCACGCCGGGCGCGGTCGAGTAGCGGTACACGTCGTCGCAGCACGTGCGGCAGATCGTGCGGATCTTGAGCTTATTGTTCTGCTTAGAGGACGCCGTCGACACGCTCGCGCGCTGGCCGCCACCGGCCGCGAAGCTCTCGACGGGCGCCTGGAAGCCGCACTTGCGGCACAGCGTGACCGAGTGGCAGATGTCGCACAGGTGGCGCCGCCGGAAGATGCCGAAGCGCTTGCGGCAGTCCTGGCAGTACTCTGCCTTCTCGCCCGCCCGCGCCGTGCTGAGCGACTGCGATTGCCTTCGGAACGGCGGCTCCTCCACCACCGTCGGGTCCTCCGCCGTGCTCTCTCTCGTCGTCGTGGTCAGCGACGCTCGACGCCCTGCACCAAGCCCAGCCGTCATCTCGCCGAGGGTGTTGCTGCGCGCGCTGTCCATCAGCGCCGAGCCGGGCGAGGACGTCGAGGAAGACGACGAGCGGCGGTCCAGCGAGACCTTTGACGTCGACGCGGCTTCGGCCGCTGCGGCAGCCACCCCCTCCGACGTGGACTTCTTGATCCGCTTGAGGCGGTAGCTTCGCGACCGCGTGCCCTGCACACTCATGACGTTGGCCCGCATGAGCCCGTAGACGGTCAAGAAGCACGCGAAGATGAGCCCGATCGTGCGTAGCGCGTCCGAGTGGCGGTGCGCCATCGAGTGCATCGGGCCGAGCCAGCCCGCGCGCGCGGCGACCTCGATCCGGTGCTCCTCGCTGATCGGGTTTATCCGCGTCCAGTGGTACGAGTACGCGCTGGCGACGTCCCCACTGACAGCCTGGATGCGGTACGTGTAGTGGAAGCCGGGGATGACCGCCGTGTCGATGAGCTCGGATGCGTTCGAGCTCGAGAGGACAGCCCACTGCGGCTGCGCCTGCAGGTCGGGGAACCGCTGCAGGAGGTACGCGTCCACCGGCCACCGGTCGTCGTCAAAGCTCTTCCAGCGAAGCACCACGCTGTCGCAGTTGGACGCCGCCACTAGCAGCGGCGAGTGCGGGAACGCCGGGTCTGTCGGCACACCCAAACCGTCCGGTAAGTTGATCGTGGCGCGAACAAGGGCGTGACGCCAGCAGCAGTGACTCACATGATCGGACAGCGTCTTCCCCCTCGAGCTCGAGCGGCATGGGCGGCGGGAAAAAGTCCTCCAGCTCGTGGGTCCCCGCGTCCACCGGCGACGCCGCGGCCGACCAGGAGGCGCACCACTTGGTCACCGCGTCCGTGGGGACGAACGCTAGCGCGCGCTGCGTCCAGTCGGTGACGGACTCGACGGGCGACGCGACCAGCGTCCGGAAGTCTGCGATGCCAACACACACACAGACGTCTTCTGTATAAATAGCCTGGTCATGACCACCGAAACCCTCCAGTCGACAGGGAGGGGAGCGAAACGGAATGCACCTTGAATGGACAGCGCGTCGGCGCCACGGAGCGGCACGGCGACATGCTGCGCGAGCAGGAGCGCCACGATCGCCCAGGTCGCCGGCATGAGGGACTCACTGCGCGGCCGACTTTGTCGGTGGGTTGACGCCTGGACTTCGTCCGGACGGCGGCGGCGGGTGGAGATAAATATGTGAGCAGGCAACTCGTCCCTGGTCGTCCCGCCCCGCCTGGTGACACGCTTCTCGGTTGCTCGTCGGGGCTGTCCGTCGCCGCGTTCTCCCCCCTCGGCGCTTGTTCTCCGCCGATTCCAGGCGACAAATGACACGAAGCATTGGCTTCCCCTCCCGCCTCAAAAGAGCTGAAAGTACCTGCAGTCTGTGCACCTAGCGTAATGGAGCGCAGTGATTCGTCGAAATGGAGCGGGAAAAGGATCTGATTGGGTGCGAATCAGAGGGAATCAGACGCTTGTCCCCACGCAACCGCACAACGCATCAAGCGGGGAGAGAGAAAGGGAGGAGACTTGGTCGAGACGGGGATGGGCGCGGTCTCTTCTGCTGGCTTCTCCTCCTTTTCGAGTGGAAATGTGGATTTTGGGGTTTGGCAAGTGTTGTTCC
Organism: Phytopythium delawarense; assembly: GCA_023338175.1. Lineage (NCBI taxonomy): Eukaryota > Oomycota > Peronosporomycetes > Pythiales > Pythiaceae > Phytopythium > Phytopythium delawarense. Next base: position 19,871 of record JAADYF010000293.1, read on the forward strand.
AGCGACTCTTGTTCAAGCACGGGAAGCGCTTGATGATGGTCAAAACTTCCGAGGATTCCACGGCATCATCGAATCGGTGGCGTGGTGTGTACACTCGTATCATGTGGAGTTGCGTCGAGGTGTCCAAACAGGTGGCGCGGTTGACGGGTTTAAGGGCGACACGCGGGGACTCGACAAGTCCAAGCAGAGGTGCTCATGGCTCATGCGTTGAGCGGGTTCTGGACCTGGAAGAACGGGTTGTGGCTGTCTCGCTGGCCGTCTCGGCGGCTGTGATCAAGTCGAGAAGGCTGGCCGGGCCACACAGCAGAGAAGACGGTGCGTCGAAGGATACGGCCTAGGACGCCGACAGCCACGACTCGCGCTTCAAGGTCAATTCGCGAGTGGTTCAATGCGCGTTCCCAAAGATGGCAACCGCTTTCTTGGGCGAACAGGAGCCGCAACCTGAGCACGTCCACCCGTGGATGCCGTCCGTCGCCACTATGCTCGAAATGTGGTGGAAGATCTCTGCGTCCGCCACGTTTCGCCACGGTGATGCGATGGATGCCGCGCACCGAGTTGGCCGTTACGGCGGTGGTGGCGCTGAAGGACATGGCGGTCTTGAGGGTGGTCTGCACAAATTCACGTCGCGCAACTTGGCGTCGTACTGCCTCTCCTCCCTGGCGATTTCCAAAGCACGCATGAGAGCGGTGAAGCCTCCATTGGATTCGTTCGGATACCGTTATTTGTGAAAATTCAGAGCCAGAAATCGAATTGCCAGTGGCGAAAAACCAAAACGCCATTGAATGCCATCATGACACGCTCCATCAGCTTTCACGATGCTCTTGAAGGTTCACGGCACGAAGGTTCAGTCCCTGCATCTTCAGTGCGCGTGAAGCGTCAATCGCCACGCTTCAGAGAAATCGCTGGCAATCCCAGATGCGGCGCACTTCCGCCACGGCTGGCATCATACGGTGCGGTGCAGCTTTGGATTGCACCTTGAAGTTGTCGTCTTGAAGGTCTCTACTGTATCGGGATAAAGCGGTCGTGCGTGGCATCACTGCTGAAACTCAACCGCGGCGAACCTGCAAGACTTTCCCGCAATATCAGCTGCAACCTCTGGCCAAATGCATTGCGTGCTTCCTGCAAGCATCACTATACTGTATCCGCCGTCTTAAAATGCATTGCCAGCATCGAGACAGCATAAACCAGTTGATGAGCAAGGAGAGTCACGTCTCGGGTTCAAGTCATCGGTCAGCACATCACACGGTTCAGTGCAGACACAGTTTGCTGACTCTTTACAGCAGCTGATTGGCTATTATGCGTTGTTTGTACGCTTTGATTGGGCATAAATTTGAAGCATGACATATTTTTATCAAATCACTGCTCTCCAAATTTCGCGCAAGACAATTGACGATCACATACCAGTACAATTTCGTTAAAACTGGGCGATAACACTGATTTTATCGTTTATTTTTGACTCGGTGAGGAACATCGCCTGACTGTTGCACGTTCAAGTGACCCCAAAGTCGTCGTTGGATTGCAATCTTCCTGCAGTGACCACCCTGACCGCTTCAAACGTATTCGCAACATCTACAAACTACATCATCATATCGGTTTGTACAGCTTTTGAAGTCTGTTATTACTCTTCACTCAAACCAGTTTTTGCAGAGTATCGGATTCCAGTGAGTGCTGAGCTGATCGGACCCGGGATGCGCCGACCATCAAGCTGCTCCAGCCTCTACGGGCGCCGACCCGTGGCTCCGCGCGCCGATGTCTGCGCATGTGACCCTCCCACCTCCGCGCGAGTCCGCGTGCGACTCTCTGTCCCCCCTCCCTCTCTCTCTGTCCCCGGCGGCCGCGCCATGGCAACTTCCTCCTCGCTCGCTGCTCAGCGCGCCGGCGGCGATTCATTATCCCTCTCACCGGCGCCAGCGCAGCTCCGCCTCCCTCCTCCGCCAGCACCAAGCACCGCGAGCATGACCTCGCCCGGCGACACCAGCGCGCTGCAAGGACGCGTGTTCCTGCGCACGGCGCACTTTGCTGCGCGCTCGGACGCGCACAAGGCGCAGGTCGCGGCGCTCCGCGAGCAGCTGCGCGCGCCGGCGTGCGGGCTCTTCACGTCCAGCGCCGCCGCGGATCCCGCTGCGCTGTCCAAGCAGCCGCAGCCGCAGCCGCAGCAATCGCAGGCAATGCAGCAGCAGCTGATGGCGGCGGCGGCGGTGGCGGCAGCCAAGTACTCGGCGTTCACCACGAGCGGCGGCGTCAAGGGCGAACTGCTGCTGCGCAAGATCTTCCAGAAGCTGTCGAACGGCACGCACGCAACGACCCACGAGCGCGCGGAGCAGTTCTTCGACGCGCTCGTGCTGTCCGGATTCGTGACGCCGCTGCGCGACGTTGGCGCGCCGACCAAGCTCAGTGGCTTCTACGAGCCCAAGGCGCTGTTCGCGCCGACGAACCACGAACTGAACGGCAAGACGGGCAAGCTGTCGGTCTGGGAGGTGCGCGACGGCGCCATTCAGGCCGGACTCGTATGCAAGCCCACCAAGACTTACGCGGGGCTGGCGCGCCAGCGCATGGGGTACGCGCACCCGACCGTGTACGCGCTCGCCAACAGCAAGCACAAGGCGCTGTACTTCTTCGAGTCGGACTGCGCGCTCCAGTACACGTCCAAGCTCGACTTGTCGACAGAAGCGACCGTGCAGTTCGACGAGACGCTGCCGTTCGGCATCCGCGTGACGACCACAAGCACGTCGGTCGTGGTCGGCGTCGAGAGCAAGGAGAAGCAGGACGAGTGGCTCAACTCGATCATCAACGCCGGCGCGCAGTATCGCGAGGTGTTCAACGTCGAGGCCGAGGGCGTCAAATCCATCTACGACCTCAAGGACTACGACATGAGCGGCACTGAGGTGTCCATGGACAAGTACCGCGGCAAGGTGCTGCTCATCGTCAACGTCTCGAGCCTGTGCGCGCTGACGCCGATCAACTACCCGCAGCTGGCCAAGCTGGACGAGAAGTACAAGGCGCAGGGGCTCGAGATCCTCGCGTTCCCGAGCAACCAGTTCGCGAACCAGGAGCCGGGCACGCACGACGAGATCATGAAGACCGTCGCCAAGTACAAGTGCCAGTTCACGTTCTTCGAGAAGCACGACGTGAACGGCGTCGCCGCGCGGCCCGTGTTCACGTACCTCAAGGCGCAGTTGCCGGGCTCGTTCGGGAGCTTCGTTAAGTGGAACTTCACCAAGTTCCTCGTGGACCGCAACGGCAACCCGGTCAAGCGGTTCGCGCCGAGCGACGCGCCACTCTCGTTCGAGCAGGAGATCGTCGCGCTGCTGGAGCAAGCGCCCGCCGCGTTCTAGTGCCGGTGCCGGCTATGTATTGATGCGGCAGGAATCCGCATCGAGTGCGTGTGCAAGTGCGTGTGCATGTGAGTGACAAAATAAATTGACCATCTTTTCCCGATGAACGACTCGCACATCAGTGCACAAGCTCACATATAACTTGCTTGGCATGATCATGCAGCGTTCAAGAAGCGACGCGGATGATGGCGGCATGTCGCCAGCGCTGGCGCGCCATCATCGAGCTGCTCCGTGCCACTTTCCGGCAGTTCCATTCTTGAGGTGCCGGCGCAGTCGCTCCGATGTGGAGGGCACCAGACCTTGGCGTCGTGCTGGTGCTCATGTTGGTCGAGCCTGATGCATTGCAAGGTGTTCACATCAAACATTGATACCCTATCGAATCATAATCTACAATATAATATATTTGAATTCACTGGTCAAAGTGCGGCACGCTTGATTTGAAATCGCCAAACTCAAAAGGTTTCTTATTTTCTATATTTTGTTGAACAGACAATTTGGGAGAATGACTGTTCCTATTTTTTCGCGAGAATGCTACGGTATCGTTGGCTCCTCTGAGGACTCGATATCCTTCTCGGTGATTGGGCGTTTCTTCTTGGCGTCGATCCAATCAGAAGGCGAGAAACCGCGACTTCAATGCCATTTCTAGTGCCAAAACGAAGACGCATCCACCAAAACGTGTGAGGAGTGAAGAGAAGGGTCAGGACGCGTGTTTCTATTGACACACGAGGCAAAAGCTCCCCTATCACCATCGCAGGTGATCAGGGCGACGTCGTCCGTCGGGAAGAGAGCGGTCGTGACGAAGGCGTCTTGCTTGCCGACGTACACTGCCGCAGACCTATGCAGCGATAAATCATCCCTCAGCGCGGCGCCGATACAAATGGCGCCGAGAAGCGAGGATGGATGCCCGCGCGCGGAGTTTCGCAGATCCAGTCCTCCAATCTCGCCGTTCTCGCGATGATGAGCGGGCGACCCGATCCATGCCAGCGCGAACTTTTGCTCGAGACGCTCAAGGGAGCCCTCTGATAACGGGGCTCTCAGCCCTCCATCTCGTCGACCGTTTCGAGTGCTCGGTTATTCTCCACTGAAACGAAACAAAAATGAACAAAGAAGCCGAAGAAGGCGAAGAAGGCGAAGAAGACGGTCGTTTGGCGCGCGACGTTCGCCTGGTGCTCGAAGTGTCGATTGGCGTTTTGCCTTCTCATGTGAACCGAACATCGGCAAACGGATAAAGGCTGCGTCAAACTCGACTCTAAACACTTCCTCAAACCTGTGACATGTTCGACCTGATAGTTGATGACCTTCGAGAGGTTATACAGCATTTCAAATCGTTGACCGCCCGCCAGAGACGTTGAAGTGCGCCATCTGTCGCGATACCCTGTCTAAACCGATTCAAAGCGAAGAGGCACGCCACCGCCTTTCCGTGAAAGTATCTTTCCCAGTCCCATTTGATGGGTTGCAGCGTGGTCCCAGATGGCTAACAAGTTGGCGTCAAAGGTCCCCGCCATACAATTCCCAAGTCTGTTTTCCCCCCGACCACCTGCTTCTCCGCACGCAACTGCGTTCCGTCGGAAAAACCTTCACTTTTCGGGTCGCCCTGTCTCCCACTTCCGGTCCCCGTCAGGTTGAAGGAAGCGCGAGCACGCGCACACCCAAACAAGAAGAAAGGTCGGCTGGCATAGTCAACCCAAGGCCAAGAAAGGCCAAGAAAGGCCGCGACTTGCCTTTCCCAACTCGGACCGAGACGCGGTGCTCATTTCCAGTTTTGCCGCCAAGCGCACAAGCCAGCCACCACCAGCCAGCCAGCACCAAGAAGAAGCCGCGGCTTCGACAAGAGACCACTTCCGCCCCGGTCTCTGTGTCGATCGTTCCCAGCTCTTCAACCACCACTTTCCGTCGCGAGATCCCCCGCGATCACTCTAAGCAACCGAGTCCTCGACCCGACTCGACTTTTCAAGAAACAAGAAACAAGAAGACAATGTCGGACCAGCATGGACGAGTGTTTTCACGTGCCCAGCAGTACGCGACGCTGCCTGCGGACCTCCAGGAGGACGCGGTGGCCGCGTCGGCGTACCTGACGGAGAAGAAGAGCGAGGTGTTCCAAGTGCACCACGCCGGCATCACGCGTGTGCCGCAGAGCGTGCGCGGCAAGCCACTGCTCGACGTGCTCGAGAAGTGGCTCAAGGAGAAGGACGAGCCGGTCGCGGAAGCTGAAGAGGAGACTAAGCCAGTTGAAGTACCTGCCGAGGACGCTGCTGCACCTGCTGAGGAGGCTGCTGTGCCTGCCGAGGAAGTTGCTGTTGCTGCGCCTGCTGCCGAGCCTGCTGCGCCTGCTGAAGAACCTGCCAAGCCTGCTGAGGAGCCGCCAGCTTCGGCTGAAGCTCCTGCTGAGAAGGTGGAAGACGCGACGGCGGAGGGTGCCCCGGCTGCTGCTGCGGAAGAAGAACCGAAGTCGGAAGAAGTGAAGGAGACGCCCGCCAAGGTTGAGAAGCCGCCACCATCGGCCGAACCATCCAAGTACCGCGTCCGCGGGAAGGAGATCGTTGTGGCGTTGATCCTGTCTGGGTTCCTCACAACATACAAGGACCGCGAGAAGAACTTTGAGGCGCCACCTCCGACGGAGTACACGTACGACAGCGAGCTCCTCGTTCCTCTGTCTGCGGATGTGGTGGAGGCCAAGACGACGACCGTCTGGAGTGTCAAGGACGGCGCCACATATGCCAACGTGCTCAAACGCAAGGCGGGCGTGCTGGCGTCGTTCACGCAAGGCAAGGACGTGTACGTCTTGCTCAACAAGGACACCAAGAAGATCTACCTGTTCGAGTCGGACGTTGCGCGCGCGGCTCTGGCTGAGTTCGATGCATCGGACGGCTTCGTGCAGTACGACCACGCGCACTACGAACACGGTGTAAAGTGGGTCCACGGCGACAAGACGGAGCTGTTCAACTTGCAGACCAAGCCGCTGCAGGAGGCGTTCGTGAATGAGCTCCTGAACATCGGCGCTCAGTATCGCGAGGTTCATGCGCTCGAGGTCGAGAAGATCAAGTCGATCTACGAGCTCAGTGACTTCGACATTGAGGGCAACGAGGTGTCGTTCGAGAAGTACAAGGGCAAGGTCTTGCTGATCGTGAACGTGTCGAGCAAGTGCGGGCTGACGCCGATCAACTACCCGCAGCTGACGGAGTTGTACGGCAAGTATCGGGAGCAAGGCTTGGAGATTTTGGCCTTCCCATGCAACCAGTTCGCCGGCCAAGAGCCCGGTACTCACGAGGAGATCCTCGAGTTCGTGAAGCAGTACAACGCCGAGTACACGTTCTTCGAGAAGAAGGACGTGAACGGCGCTCACGCACGACCGGTGTTCACATACCTGAAGGCGAAGCTGCCTGGTGCATTCGGCAACTACATCAAGTGGAACTTCACCAAGTTCCTGGTGGACCGAGACGGACAGCCGTACAAGCGGTTCGCACCGACAGACAAGCCACTGACGTTTGAGGACGACATCAAGGAGCTGCTTGACAAGGCTCCGACGCCGGAGGTGGTGGAGACAGAGGAAGCAGAGAAGGCGGAAGAGAAGGTGGAAGCGGAAGTC
>JAADYF010000294.1:0-26752 GCA_023338175.1 Phytopythium delawarense
GTCGCCAAGAAGCCCAAGAACCTGAGCTTCGACGAGGCCGCCGGCATCCCGCTCGCCGGACAGACCAGCTACCAGGCGCTCATTGAGCACGGCAAGCTCAAGGCGGGTCAAACCGTCCTCATTCTCGGCGGCAGCGGCGGCACGGGGTCGCTCGCGGTCCAGATCGCCAAGGCAGTTGGGGCGTATGTGATCACGACCACGAGCTCTCGCAACGCCGAGTGGGTGAAGGAGGACCTCGGCGCTGACCGCGTGATCGACTACACGAAGGAGCACTGGAGCGATGTGTTGGAGCCGCACTCGGTGGATCTGATCTACGACACCGGCGTCGAGATGGCGACGTGGAACACGCACGCACAACGCATTCTAAAGAAGGACACGGGCCGCTTCGTGAGTATTCTCAGCATCCCGGAGCCGATCGAGTCGCCTATCGGCGCGACGGGGCTGAGCTTCCTCGCGCGGCCGAACGCCACCGACCTGAGCGCGTTGACGGCACTGGCGGAAGCTGGCAAGCTCAAGGTGATCGTCGACTCGGTTCATCCGTTTGACAAGCTCGTGGACGCTCTGAACGTGCAGAAGTCGGGTCGTGCGCGGGGCAAAATCGTGCTCAAGGTCGCCGCTTAGACTTCCAAGAGCGAGTAACCCAGCTAAGCCATCATGGCAGTTTGAAAGGAATGGCCATGCCCAACTTGCCTCAATGTCTCGTCGAAGTCTCCAGGCGTTAGGACCAACGCAATCTCGATGCGAGCTGATGCGTGGTCATCCTTAGCGGTCGCGGCTCAAATCGCCAATATGAAAGCAGCACTGCAAATGTTGATTCGATGGACGCGATCGTGTTTGGTCCGATGAAGCGTATTCATCGCGGGCTCTACGGATGCAACTCTATCGCGGACACGCACTTGACGCACACAACTTGGCTCGTCCTCACGACACATGCACAAATACACACTCGTGCGTCTTCCTCCGGCACTTCCCAGCTCTCTACTGCGCCGCGGGTGGGTTGGGGCTTCTCGCTTTCAACGCATACAGGGACTTGACCAACGCAGAGGAGGTGCCGTCTACAGCTTGCGCGAGCGCTTGCGCATCTTGGGCTTGCACTGCGCCTTGGTGGTGGCAGCCGGCGTGGCCGTCGTCGAGGCCGGAGCTGCCGTTGTCGCCGAAGGGGCGGTCGTCGTCGCAGCTGGAGCCTCCGTGGGGGTGGCAGTGGTAGCGGTCGGGGCCTCCGTCGTCGCAGCCGACGAGTCGGCATCGCCCTCCACATCGCTACCGGCCGACGAATTGGCGTCGCCCTGAACTTCACTGCCGCTCGACGAGCCGTAGTCCTCAGCCGGCGCCACAGTGCCCGGCGCGTCCGTCTGCGTCTCGGTCGTGGACGACGGCGTGGCGGTGGTCGACGCCGGAGTAGCCGTGGTCGACGCCGGGGTGGCGGTCGTGGAAGCCGGGGCGGTGGTCGTGGTAGCCTGTCCGGACGAGCTGCTGCTGGCGTCGACGGTGGTGTAGCCGGCCTCCGCGACGAAGTACCCCTGGTTCCAGAGCTTCGAGAAGCCGTCGGCGAAGAACGAGCCAGCCGACGGACCTCCGTTGCAGTCGCCGTCACTCTCCCCGGGCACCTTGATCCACATGAAGTAGTCAAGGTTGTCGTAGCCCGTCTCGGTGCGCGGAGGGATGCCCACGCCGGCCGTGAGCACGTTGCACCAGTCGGTGGTGGTCGGGTCGACGTAGTTACGCGACGTGTCGATGACGCAGTGCAAGTCCGTCGAGCCGTACGCGGTCTGGAACGTGCCGCACAGCGTCGAGATCTCCGAGGTGGACCGGTAGTTGGACGTGTTGAGCGCGATGCCCTTGAGCCGGCCGGAGCTCACCAGCTCCTTGATCACGCTGACCACGCCCGCTGCTTCCGTCGAGGAACTCAGCTTCCAGTAGCCGACGTCGAGGTACAGGTCAGCGTTTTCGTTCTCGGACAGCAACTCCAGTGCAACCTTGAGGTTGTCGAGGTAGCCGTTGCTGGTGCCGCATCCGCCGTCCGTTAGCAGGCCGACGGCATCCGGCTCAACCACGTAGAGCACCTTGCGGTCACCCACGGCGGCCGTGAGCTTGTTGAGGAACGTCTTGTACGAGTCCGTGTCCGTGACCCAGCCGCTGGACGAGTACCCGGCGTCGCAGTCCTTGTTCGGGAGGCCGTAGACGACGATGCTGAGCCGCGAGTCCTCGGCGCACTGGCTCACCATGGTCTCGATCGTCGACACCATGGTCGCCGTCTCCGTCCGGTCCGAGTACCACGTCGCGATCGAGTAGTTGCTCACGGCCGAGAGCGCGCTCGCCAGGTACGGGTACGTGGTCGCGGCGCCCGTGTACGAGTCCGGAGCGAGCGAGCACAGGTCCTCTGCATGGGCTCCGGATGCCAGGAGCGTCGCGCCGGCGGCGAAGGCACCGAGTCGAGTCAGCCACGTCATGGTCGAAGGAGGCAGAACCACTTGAAGTGAATATGCAGGCGCAGTCGCTGGCGAAGGTGCTTGAGTGAGACGCGGGGAATTGGAGAATGAGGAGCAGCGGCAACTGGTTTCCTCTTGTTTGACAGCATCGAGTCAGCTGGGGAGACAGATAAGAAGACGTCCGCACGGGCCGGTCGCTCTTATCTCGCGCCAACGCCAGGACGCCAGGAGCGAAACCCCAGGCGCGCGGGACTCGGCGCTTGTCTAGCGCAGCGCCTTCCTCGGCGTCGGGTGTTTTGCGCCATACTCGGCGCGAGTGAATCAAAACTGTCCCTGTTGCATGGCGTTTTGCTTTACGAATGTGGCGGGAAGGCGCATCGAATGCGCGCGCGAACTGCTGTTCCCGGTTGAATTCTCTGTCCGTCTTGTGGGTTTTTCCCGCTTCAAGCACCGATCTGGACGAATAACCTCGGTGTTTTGAAGTGTGTTTTTCATTCTACCCACTCGAAAACGCGGGTTTTAGCCGACCGCGGCAGAAAACCCGCGGCGGTGCGCGGATACCAGCTGGTTTGCCGCCCACCGAACCGACAGCGCCAATCAATGCCTCTGGAGCTGGCCTGCCACGCTATCTTTTTGTATCCCTGGTTTCAGTCCTGGCACGGCGCCGTCATCCATCATGAAGCCGGAAACGAACGCCAGGCGTCGCTCACTGCCATCCACATGACCTCGGCCGCGTGGTTTCGGCACGCTCTGATTTGATCGTTTCTTTCGAATGTGGGGCAGTCATGTGGCGGTCGCGTGCTTGCCCATCGATCAGGAAGCAGCTCTCTCTCTGGTCTGGCGCCATGAAACCAACAGGAGCTGGGGCTATTATTGATTGTGAGCTCGACTGAAGCGGAATCACTTGAGAAGTCCGTGAGCGAGGACTCGCTGCGCCGTGTTGAAAGAGATGCACCGCCGAGGATAATGGCCGGACCAAGTAATTCCCGTTTACCACGTGGGAACAGCCCGCGTGCGATCGCTGGTGCATTTCTTGCCGCGAACAGCGCATTTTTCTCCCAGCCGCGGCGGCGCTGAAGCGGATGTGAGCTAGCCGCCGCTGTTAGAGTTGCGCTCTGTCTGCATCCCACTCCACCCTCGCGCTGTAATGGAGGCGAACGATGAGCAAGGCGTCGAAACTCACAGGGCGATCGTTGATGCGAAGTCCAAGCACACCAGCACGATGTTCAGCGTCACGCGCTGGGCACGCTTCAGTACAGGCGTGGGCCACTGAACTCCGATTGACAGGTCGAAAAGACACGCCTGGGAGGGCACATAAGCCGCGCGAGCGGGTCAAACCGCGCCACGAAGTCGTCGAGCGGCTGTCACTCGGGAATGTTCCGACCGCTGACGTCGCCACCCTCTCTGTCGGTCGGTGGCGCGGCGTCTGTTCCTTTGCGCGCCTGATCATGGTTGTTGTGGCTCCAAGCGCTTCGGTGCAGTCCTGTACAGGTACGTTTCGTACTGTACTCGACCTCACTTGTGGCTGTTGTTGACAGGAGCACTTTGAAGCAAAAACGTGAGACGCGGGCGTGTCGTTCGATTGTGGATCTTGATGACAGGTGGGGAGATGGGCCCGGAAACTTTCGGCTTGGTCATCCGAGGTTATCACAGTACAGCTCGAAAGTATTCGTTCATGCGAGTTTTGTACCGTCTTTTTCGTAAGTCTATAGTTTATGTGGACACACAATCTTGACTTCAACACGAGTCAGGTTTGGGATCAACACATTGGGCGGTGTGGGGGGTGTATACTATAGCAATATTAGAAAGACATGTAGAAGTACAAGATCGTTGGCCTCTCGGCCGCCATCGAGGACCAGGAGGCCTCTCGCATCCCGTCCAGCCTAGGCGGACGAGACCTGGAGCACGATCTTGCCGCGCACCTTCTTGGACTTGAGCTTCTGCAGCGCCTCGGGCAGCTGCTCGAACGGGAAGACCGAGTCGATGGGCGCGGTGAGCACGCCACGCTCGAGGAGACGCGAGAGCTCCTGGATCTGCGTGGCGCTCGGGCGGACGCGGATCTCGCCGAGGCACTTGGGTCCCTGCTCGCCCACGTCCTTGGGGTTCTGCATCGGGTTGAGCGTCACGAAGCGGCCGGTGTCGCGCTTGAGCACGCGCTGCGCGTCGCGGTTCCACGCGCGGTGGTCCACACCACAGTCGTAGACGATGTCGATCGAGTGCTCGTCGACAGCGTCGACCCACTTCTTGGGGTTCTGGATCACGTGGTCGGCGCCGAGCGACTTGAGGAACAGCACGTCGTCGCACTTGCGCGCCGTCGCAGTCACGTGCGCACCGATCGCGTGCGCGATCTCAACCGCGAAGATGCCGGTCGACGTGGTGCCGCCCAGGATCAGCACGCGATCACCGCGAGCAATCTTGGCGTGCTCCACGAGCGCCTGGTAGCTGGTCAGCGCCGCGTACGGGACGCTTGCGGCCTGCTCGAACGAAATGTTCTCGGGCTTGCGCGCCACGAACTGCTCGTCGATGACGATGTACTCGGCGAACGCGCCGAACTGGTCGAACGGGGTCATGGCGAACACGTCGTCGCCGACTTGGAAGGAGGTGGCGTTTTCGCCAGCTTCAACGACAGTCCCGGAGAAGTCAAAGCCCATGCCGAAGGGCTGCGACTTGGAGGGCTTGGCGCCGTCCATGATCGCGAGGCCGAACTCCTCCATCACCTTCTGGTCCGCGGGGTTGAGCGCCGCGCTGCGCACCTTGACGCGCACCTCGTGCGGCTGCAGCGCGCGCTGCTGCACGCCCGAGCGCAGACGCAGCTGCTGCTCGGCGGGGCCGTAGCTCTCGTACTGGTAGGCTTGGAAGGTCGTCGGGACGCCCATGGTTGGTTGGTTGGTGGCGAGGTGGTTGCTGCTGCTGGGAAGCTTGTCTGCAACGGGTAAAGATGGAGAATGAGCAGTGTGGGGCGGCTCGATGTCGACTTGGCCTCGAGTTCCTGCCGCCCATGGTCTCTCTCTCTCTCACTTCGACCCACAGGCCATAGCAATCAACGCGAGGTGACGCGGAGGTGACGAAGAGGAGGCTGCGATCCGTCGGTGGCGCTCGCGAAATATCAAAACCGCAAAGACACGAAGCGCATTCACGCTCCAGTCGTGCAGCTCTTGTCCTCGCGAATCTGCGCGACTCGCGTGACACAGCCAGCGAGCGTCGCACCGCGCCACCAAGCAGCCAGCATTCAGAAACCCATCATATTGAATGGTCTGTATGTAGCAATATTATGTAAAGAGATCATTTTGATTTATAGTAGGTACTTTCATCTTCTAACAGTGCATATAATGTTTAAACAAGTTGCGTACTGAATGTGGAAATCAATCTGGTGAGCTGATGGGACAAGACCACGCGCTCTTCGTTGTCGCCAGAGACAAAGACAAACTTTGGTTGGCGATCGCCAAGCAACACAAAGTGGTGAGCGCCACGCGGAGTCCCCCGCTGAATTAGTCAGCGAGATGGGGGCGAAATGCGCCAGCGAGACACGTGAGGCGACGGATCTTTTTGTGAATTTCTCCGCGTTGAGTCGACGCAACGAACTTCGCTTCCGGTCGATTGGCCGTCGTCGCATGAGCTCGACTGGCGCGGCATCCTCGAGCCACGGGTGGTCCTCGACGGGCGGACTCCCGAATGCTTTATGCGGCGCTATGCCGTCAGTCGCAGACAATTCTGCGATGTCTTGTTCGGTGGGGATTCCGACGGGTTGGATGTCCTGCTCGTAGTTGGACATGTTAATCCGTGCGATCAGGCACTGGCCGCGGGCAAGCCGTGTGGCTGATGGTGCTAAAGGTTTGCTTGTCGTCACACCTTTGCTACCCGATCGTTGGAGTTGAAGTGACCGCGCATCTCTGAAGCAGAATCTTGCCCACTTCTCGTTCTTCTATCACGCAGCGATGCATCATTCATTGCTTCGGGGCGAGCAAGCAGATACCGATCGAAGTCTATTCCTATTGTCTCTACTCTAGCGGCGCACGTCCGCTAGATTATATTGTAGCTGTGGTTGCTGTTGCTGGCGCTCGATGTGGCGAGCGCCGCCTGGCTGTTGTTGTCCAGCGGCGAGAGCACGAGCGACTCGATGGAGGCGGACGTCGACCGCCAGCGCCGGCCCGGATTTCGTATCCACGCGATGGCGACGAGCGCCACCATGATGAGCACGACCAGGCCGCCGGCGACGCCGATGAGGATCACGCGGAGCTTGAACGCCTTGTCCGAGCTGCTGCCGTCCTGCGACGGTGATGGTGTCGGTGTCGGTGATGGTGTCAATGACGGTGTCGATGACGGTGTTGGTGTCGGTGTTGGTGTCGGTGTTGCTGTCGCTGGAGGGAACGTCACTGCTGCGTCGTCTCGTAAGGAGGAAGCGGAGGCACCAGCAGAACCGTCCGCTTTGGAGCTCGCTTCCGAGTGAGCATCTCGGTTCTCCGCCTCTGCAGCCGCGGCCTCGAGCACGTCCTGCACGAGTTCACCAAGGACGTCGTCGGACACCCGACTGTTGATGATCGCTATGGTCTCGCTGGAGGAGCCGCTGCTCGACTCACTCGTCGGCGCCACGACCGTCTCGCTGCCGTGATCGCCACTCCCGCTACCGCTGATGTACTCGCGTCCCGGGATGCCAGCCGCCTCCGCTTGACGAAGCCACCGCACGGGCTTCATTGCCACCGCCTCTAGCGTCCGCAGCGACTCCAGCGAGACGACCGATGGCACCTCCGGGTCCGCGAGCGCCGCCGCCCCCGTCGCCGCGGCGGTAAACGTCGCGGTCCACAGCCCGAGCCACGCCAGTCGCGTCATGAGCGTCCGCGTCCGCCACGTTCAAGCTCTGGGCGGTAGAAATCGTCGACTGACCGCCAGCGCTGCCCCTTTGATCGGTCGACGGATTGCAAATCGAGCGGCTGCACGGGGTCATCGAGGCATCTCGAGGCATCTCGCCGTGTAAAGTGCTGTGAAGGAGCGGACGGCATCTATCCGGTCGCGACCGCGCTCCGCATGGCGGCGCGAGTGCTGTTCCTCCTCTGCAGCTGATCGTCCTGTTGCGCTTGGTATGGGGCGTCGCGGCCATGCAGGCGCCCCGCCGTGTCTCGTGCTTGGCAGGGACCATCTGCGCGCATTGTGAACCCGGGGAGGCGCGCATCTGGTCGAGACGTGGCGGGCGATCAGCAGTGGAGCCAATGCGTCGACACCTGGTGGTTCTGAAGAGCGTGAGGTCACGAGGAGGTAAGGACAATTAAAGATGGCATTGGCCGCGTTATAATATGGGACTGACTTGGACAAGTCCCCCGTGACAACATGCACTCGGAGGACGGACACGCATCGACGCGACGCACGACTTGACGCTGACAGCGGCTCGTTTCACTACATCACTCACTGCACGGCGCCTTACAAGGCGGACAGGATGTTGGAGTCGCGAGCGGAGGCGAGCTGCCGCGAGTTGAACTCGCCCACCGGGTACGGGTCCGTGGGCGTCTTGGCCTCCGCCAGCAGCTTCCGCTGGCGCACCCGGACGCCGACAATGGCCGCGACCGCCACGACCGCGGCCGCAACGAGCGCGATCGCCACGATGATGCCGGTGTCGACGCCTCCAGTACCCGCCGACTGGGTGTTGGCCTCTTGAGACTCGGACGAGGAGGTTTGGTCCGCCGTCGAGTCGGACGCGGTCGACGGAGCAGAGGTGGTCGCAACCGGGGAAGCAGTGGTCGAGTCGTCGCCTGCTGCGGAGACCTCGCCGATGGAGAAGTTGGACGTGTCTGCGTCGCTGTCAACCGACGACTCCTGGTCGTACGGCGCGGAGTCGACGCTTCCGTTCGTCAACGTTCCGTTTTGGCTGGCGCTGTCGGACGAGGGGGCTGGGGTGCTGTCCTGCTTTTGCTCGCTCGATCCAGACGACGATGAAGAAGCAGTGGGCGTGTAGGACGACGAGGCCGAAGCCGAAGCCGACGAGCCAGCTGACGACGTCGGGTAAATCGTGCCGTCGATCACGTTGAAGCCCAACTCGTTGACCAGCATGCCTTGGTTCCAGTGGGTCTGGAAGATGTCGTTGGAGAACACGCCAGCCTCGGGGCCGGTCATCGCGTCCGACGTGCGGCCAGAGCACGTGCCGTCACTGTCTCCAGGAGGCTTGACCCAGAGCAAGTAGTCGACGTTGCTCATGCCGGTGTCGCTCGTGGGCACCGCTCCGACGCCGGCCGTCTTGACGTTGCACCACTCGTCCGAGGACGGTGCGCCGTTGTAGTTGCGCGACGTGTCAAAGATGCAGTGGAGATCCGTCGAGCCGACGGCCGTCTGGAAGTTGCTGCAGAGCGTCGAGAGCAGGCTCGTCGACTGGTAGTTGGACGTGTTGAGCGAGATGCCCTTGACCTTGGTCCCGGACGAGACGAGCTGCTGGACGATCCCGGCGACGGTCGACGCCGTCGATGTGTACTCGAGCGTCCAGTAGCCCACGTCCAGGTAGATCTGCGCGTTGTCGTTCTGCGAGAGCAGGCCGATGGCGACCTGGAGGTTAGCGAGGTACCCGGCGTTCTGTCCGCAGCTCGTCGAGTCGGCGAGCAGGCCGATGGCGTCCGGCTCGAGGATGTAGAGCACCTTGCGCGAGCCGACGGCGTCGATCAGCGTCTGCAGGAAGGTCTTGTACTCGTCCGTGGTGGTGACGGTGGAGCCGACCGCGGACTCGCCGGCGGCGCAGTCCTTGTTGGGGATGCCGTAGACGACGACGCTGAGGCGCGTGTCGTCCCCGCACGAGGCCACGAGGTCGGCCGCCGTCTGCGCGTAGTCGCCGTTGGCCGTGCGGTCCGAGTACCACGTGGCGATGCCGTAGCTCTCGAGCGCCTCGAGCGCGAACGCCGACGCCGGGTACGCCGCCTTGGCCGCCGTGTACGTCGTGGGCGGGATGGAGCACAGCGTGTCGCCCGCGCGCGCGGCGCCCGCGAGCACGAGCGCCGCCGCCGCGACCTGCAGCACTGCTCGCCGGAAGGACCGCAGCATATTGGGGGGGGCAGGTAGTAGATATAGGAAAGTGCCGACCCGGCCTTTCCGAGGACGGGACTGCTTTGGAGTGCGAGCGGCGAGGAGAAAACGGGAGTGGGAAGCGGGTCACAAGGGCAACGCGGTCAGGTGGAGGAAGGTACGGTAGGGTGCTGAGTATAGTCAAGGCAAGTGAATTGCGCACCGGCTTTACGCTGTCAGTGTTCGAGGAGGCGGAAGCAGACGGGGCACTTGCGTGACTGGTTGCTGTCTGGGATCCTGGGAGTTCAGCTTGCGGGCGAACTGAATGGACGGGGCACAAGACGCTGACGTTTGCTCTTGGGCTTTGTATGGCGCAGACCAGCTGGTGGCGGCCACTTCTTGAGCCTGACACCCGTTCTATACGGAGTCACGTCATTGCCTCTAGAAACCTGCATCATTCGATTAAGCAACATAATATTATTCATATGGACTTGGTTTAGAATCTGAACAGACCTTCAATAAAGAAGTATTGGGGGTAAAACGCATGCGCATCGTGATTGCACCAGCTGGTTCGACTTGTGTGCGGCTCCGACGACGTTCGAGTGATTCACACGGGCATATACAACATAGCAGTGCTGAACGCCGTACAACATACCATCGTCGAGGGCAGCGTGACATGCCGAGTGTCTGTGGAAATCGACTGACGTTCCTTCATGGGAGGCATTCCCCTCCTTCTGGTCGGCGTGCGTACAGTGTACCGGGGCGGCTGGACCGTGGCGAGTATTGTGCTGCTGGGCGTGTGTGGCCCCCATGAAGGGACACAAAGCCGCGAGGCGGACGGCGGAGATCGGTCGCTTCATGCACCAATTCCGCCCACTTGCGCACCCGTTCGCATCGAAGTGCACCCACCTCACGCCTGTCTCGGCGCCTGCAGTCGATGTGGCGACTGGTCGATCGTGGCGTTCGCGATCGAAGGTGCCGCGGGAACGAGACGACAACCGCTGGATCTGATGTGCGGAACGAGTCCAGAGCACCGCAGACGCCCAGACCGGTGCACGATGAGCTATGATCTGTGGTCATTGGCCGCGGAGTCTGGTTCTTGTGGACAGAGCATGATGACCAAACCAGCAGAGCAACGCACTCGAGGCGACGCCGTTCGTTTATTCACAAAGGCACAGAGACCTCTGAACTGCTCCTCCTCTCTCCGTTCCTGCCCCTCACATAAACCCGGAGCGGAATCATACACACGCACGCAACACACATGGAAGGCCGAGGCCACCCAGAAGGCAGACGCTGGAAGCAAACCGCGCCACAGGGACCCAGCTTAGAGGATCGTGCTGCGGTTGGCCGGCGTGGGCTTGAGCTCAATCACCTCGGCGGCAACGCCGTCGTTCGGGGTCGTGAGCGTGTTGTTGCGCGCGCGGCTTCGCCGCTTGCGTGCGATCAGCGCTCCAACGACGGCGACAGCGGCAACTGCAACGACAGCGATCACGGTAGCCGAGCCGGCGCTGACGGAGCTCGAGCCGTTGTCGCTCTGCGTGTTCGCCTCCTCCGCATCTTCACTCGACGACGAGGAGTCCACCGACAGCGAGGTGATCTCCACAGACGGCGTGCGCTGAGCGCTCTCGATGGTCACGTTCAGGCTGTCGTAGTCAGCCGCCGTGACGGCAGCGGCGCTGGTCTCCGTAGCGGCAGGGGTCGCCGTAGGAGCCTCCGTCTCCTCGCTTTCGACCGACGTAGCGGCGGGCGTGGCAGTAGGCGCGTCCGTCACCTCGGCGGGGAACTGCGGGTCGCAGTCGCTCGTGTGCGAGGTGGTCGTGGTCGTGGTCGTGGTTGTGGTCGCCGTGGCCGTGGTCACGTCGGTCTCGGCCTCGCCGGCGACCTCCTCCGTCGTGGTCGAAGTCGAGGCATCCTCGACGGGGAAGACGATGTCCTCGTCCGACGGCACGTAGACATCCACGTCCGCGGCGCTGCCGGCAAGCGAGCCGGCGTACGAGCCGGTGAGCGACCCGTCCGCCTTGACGGGCACGGAGGCCGAGGAGAGGACGGCCAGCGCGACGGCCGTGGTGACTGCGAGGCGGCGGAACATGGCGGAGAAGCTTGGCGGATTTCCCTGCGAAGAGTACGAACAAAAGGTTCGTGGCGTTGGCGGCGGCCTGGCGTCTTTTTCGCTTGTGAGGCGGCGGTGGGGGACCGCGGGGGGACTTGCGGGAAGCGGCGCCGCCTCACACGTCAACTGGCTTTCCGACCCGTAGAAGTCGGTCCAGACGCCCGATTAGGGAGATGGGCGCGACCGTTCCAGCCTGCGCAACCGAAACGGTGGTATACAAAAAGCAAGTGAACTGCCGGACAGGTTTGCTGCCGAGTCAGCTGTTTGGATCGGAGACTAGGGGAGAGCCACGCCTGTTGGCCTTCTTGATTCGTTTGTGCCAAAACGTGATCAATTAGCGATGGTGAATGAGTTAATTAGCGTGATTTACATAATCACTTCATGTCACTTGGCAGATCAACCTGACGACAGCCCTGGTGATTGGCAATGCGTTACGCGGCTCATGAGCTTTCCCGCCTGTTCCGACGCCCTCAACAAAGCGATTCACTCGGAGTTTGTATCACCCACGACCGTTTCGATTCTGAAGTAACTGTTACACGCCTCTTGCGTTCAACAACACCCAGGTTCATACAAACGCCAGGTTCTCTCCCTTCGTCTCGACGCGTTACTTCACAATTACGCCATGTCAAGCGTGTGGCCTCCATCGCATCAGCCTCATGAACGGTCGAGAATGGAGATTTGGATCCTTGGACGCCACTTGCCACTTCTTCGTCAGACACTGACGCCCCATGCGGATCTCTGTGGATGACAAGGATGGCATGGATCTCGATAGGACTTCCACTGATTCCACAGAGTCCGCCACGATATGGGCCACTCATTGCTCGCTCTGTCCACTGGACGCATTCCGGTGCCCTCGTGTTGATAGATTACAGTCTTCTCGACACCTCATCGGTCAGACGAGGTCGTTCACGCACTCGCTGTCGAGCTAGACGAGCGCGACGAGCGCGGCACCTAGCACCGCCAGCGCCAGCGTCCTCGCGGCCTTCCCAGCCGTCGCGGCCGCGCCGCTGATGTCCTCGGTGGCGTCGTAGATCTTGATGAAGTTGTCCGTGTTGGTCAAGTACCCGTGGTTCCACAGCTTGACAAAGTGCTCGTAGAAGAACGTGCCGGCCTCCGGCCCGCGCATGGCGTCGTCCGTCTGGTTGGTGCAGTACCCGTCGCTCTCACCCGGCGGCTTGATGTACAGGAAGTAGTCGATGTTGTCGTAGCCCGTGTCGTCCGTGGGCGGGTGGCCCACGCCACCGATACGCGAGTTGCACCACTCGGTCGTCTCGGCGATCTCCGTGCTGTTGAAGTACCCGTCGTAGTTGCGCGCCGTGTCGAGGATGCAGTGCATGTCGGTCGAGTTGATCGCCGCCTGGAAGTTGCTGCACAGCTCCACGAGCTCGCTCGTCGGCCGGTAGTTGGACGTGTTGAGCGTGATGCCCTTGACGGTCCCATTCTTGGCGATGTCCTTGATCACCTCGGCCACTCGCGCCGCCGACTCGTTGCTCGCCAGCGTCCAGTAGCCGACGTCAATGTAGATCTCCGCGTTCGGGTTCGTGGACAGGATCTCCACGGCCGCCGTGATGTTGCTCTGGTACCCGCTCTCGATCGCACAGCCGCCGTCGACGATCAGACCCACGGCGTCGGGCTCAACCACGTACAGCACCTTTCGCTCGCCGATGATGGCCGCGATGCCCTCTACGAACTCGGCGTAGTCGTCGCCCGTCACCACGCTCGCGTTACCGTTCGAGTAGCCGGCGCTGCAGTCCTTGTTGGGCAGCGCGTAGAGCACGACGCTCAGGCGCGTATCCTCGTCGCACGAGGCCACGAGCTCCTCGGCCGTGGCAGTCGCGTTGCCGTTCACGATGCGGTCCGAGAGCCACGTCGCGACGCCTCGGTCCAGGATGGCGGCCAGCGCGAACCGCAGGTCCTGGTACGCCTCCTCCGCGCCAGGGTACGTCACGGGGGCGGTCGAGCACAGCGTCTCGCCTGCAGCTGCCGCCACCAGGAGCGAGAGCGCGCAGCCTAACCACCAGCAAGTCAGCGTCCTCGCCATGGTGCACCTCGCCTTGCCTGGGTCGGTCGCTGGTCGTCGGTGCTTGGACGCAGGTGTACGAATGAGCCAAGTGATGCAGAGAGAGAAGACGGATGCATGACGGAGAAAACTGCAGTTTTGAGGGCCGGTCAGTGCGACTTGACGCCATGAGGATGCGCCGCCGCGAAATTTTCGCATAATTACCTGCGATTATGGATAGAATCTTAATTTTGAATGATTTTATTCGGATAAAGGTATGTGATCGACCTCTGATAATATATATCACAGCTTTACCGAGTATCTATCATCAAGGACTCATTTTGACGTTCGCGAGCACGCGTGTGGATACCATCAGCAGGCGAACCCACCATACAAAAACCTATACAAACGGACGGTTACATCGGGACCGCCACCGTCCGTTTAGCGAACACCAAGTTCCATGACATGCGCTTGGCTGCCGGCTCCATAACCGAACCAGCCTTCGAAGCTAAATGTTCATGATGGCGCCTGAAGGTGTCGACCTCTACCATGAGTTTTTTTTTTCAGTGTTGGATGCGTGAGACTGCGGCTCTTTGCTAAATGATACGGTCCATCCGTCGGCGCTTGATACTTGAAGCACCTCCAAGTCGTGCCCAGTCAACACCCACAACGCATGTGGCTGAAGTGGGTGCCCAACGCCTTGTCCTCCGATCCGATGGCTTGGCAGTCCGTCAACACGTGATGCCACCGAGCCCGCCATCTCCGAGGAGCAACGTGTTGATCCGGACGAACTGGATTTTGTCCTCAACGCTCGCCGCTCCAGTGGTGCTCGCTGCCGAGGCGGCCGAGCAATGCACGCTCGTCTCGGCCAGCGACGCAGCCTGACGATCCAGCCGGAGGGCGGACGACGGCAGGCAGAAGACGCGGCACGCGAGTCGCTGGAGGCGCGGCCACCGCTGCCCGTCCGTGAGCCAGTACTGCAGCACCGACTTCTTGTTACGCGCCAGCATGGAGAAGCGGAACGTCCGGTTCGTTCGCTCGCGCGTGGCGTCAATGACGAACTCGGTCAGCTGCTGCGCCATCTCCAGCTGCACCTCTTCTTGTTCCTCCTCGTCCATGGCTTCTCCGTTGGTGTCGACGTCGCTGGCGGTAGGAAATGCGAAGATCATGTCCTCGATGTTCTTGCGCATCTCGACGCTCAGGCCGTCGCCGATGTAGCGCGGGTCCAGCATGTACGCGATGCCGTGGCCATCGCCATACATAGCGTTGAATCGCGACTGACTGAGCAGCAGCAAGTGGCGTCGCTCGTCTTCCGAGAGAACCGGCCCCAGCTTGACGAACGCATCCGGCAGCGTCTTGGCAAAGTACGCAAACACTTCCGAGCACGGCACCTCCTGCTGCTCAAAGTGTGTCAGAGCCGCATTCAGTGGCTCAACAAGAGCAATCGCTTTGTCCAGCAACGCTTCGAACTCGGGCTCGAGAACGATCTGCGCAATATGGGCTCGGAGTGACTGGAAGTACACCGGCGCATCGTTCACGAACGACGGATCATGGACGATTGTCCGTAGTGCTGGCACCTCTGCTCGGATAGACCGGAAGCTCGCAAGGAGTGTGTCCCACCGCAAGTTCTCTGGTAAAGACTTGAGATGCTTTCTCGGAGCACCGAGCGACTCTCGCAACTTGGTACGAAGCGCACTCTCTCGATCAAAAACGTCGACAAGGAGTCGACAATTCTGAACCAGTCCCCGCAGTTGCTTCAGTGGGCTTGGAGTATTCGCGCCAGAAGAGGGAGCGCTGCTGGTTGTGACACGACTCGGCTTGACACCCGTCGACGCCATCGCGGTGGACGCTGATGCAGGAGAGCGCACCGACGGCTCGAATATGTCTTGAAGGAGCAGGTGCAACCCGTGAGAGGCACAGCCCTGGAAAAACTTGATGGGGTAGGTCGCTTTCAGCTTCTGCCACGCCGCCCGGTGCGCGGGAGTGCAGTCCGTGACGGCGCCTAGACAAGTGAAAACGTGCCGACAATCAGACAAGCAGCCTTAGCTCATACCAGCGATGGCGAGAGACGTACCGGATATCCGTTGGGGGCTGTGCTCCATCAGTCGGGCGATCTCGCTCGACAGGAACTCTGGGTCTTGCCACTCGGCCTCCGAGACGCGAGACGCTCCCATGTAGAACGTCTGCACCTCGTTGACAGCCATGTACTTCACTGCACGCTTCGTTATTGATGCTGACTCTGACCGCTCACCGTCGCTCCGGCTGTCGCCACTCCACCAGGCACTGGACGACAGAGCGTTGTACTCGGACAGATGCATATCGGCGTCCACTTTCGCGTGAACGCGCTGGTACGCGCGATCCAACAGAGGTCCACGCATCTCTTCTGGCGTCGGGAGGGCGACAGCGATGTTTGCAAGCCGGAACGCCATCGCGAGGTTCGCTTCCGCCACGCTCTCGATAGCGACGCCCGTCATGAACACGTGCATGGCCACTGCGTCTTGAACGCTTTGGATGTCCATGCTGCTGTGGAGAGCGGCATTGTCCCCGCGCTCGTCGCTGCGGTCCACGTCAAGCACCGCTTGCCCTCCAAGATGCCGAGCACTTGGTCCACGCTGCTCTTGCTCTGCTTGCCCGTCGTCGTGTCCGTCCTGACCGCTCCCCCCTTCACCATCAGCAGCTGCCATCGTCTGGATTGGCGCAATGAGCGATTCGTCCACCATCTCCACGTCTGACACCACGGCGCCCAGGCTGTTCGCGTCCATCGCCACCGACGGCGACGGAGAGGACGCGCGCGTGCTGTGGCTCGGCGCTTGGGTCGACGCTCGTCGGGTCGCGTACTGGCTGCTGGCGCCGCGAGCGTGCGCGGTGAGATCGACCCAGGCGGGCCGCTCCCCGGGCGGCAGCTCCGCCATCTTGTCGCGGAAGGCTGCGCAGCGCCGGAGGTGCGCGCGCGCCTTCTCGTTCTTGCGGTGGTGCGGCACCTGGCGCCGGCAGTGCATGCACTCGGTCGAGGTCGCGTGGTGCGGGTTCTCGTCGGTCGTGAGGAAGCGCCAGACCGCCGACTGCGCGCGGTGGCCGCGGCGTCGAGGCGTGCGGGCCGCGGGCGACGGAGACGCATCCGGAGTGGGCCCGGCGCCATGCAGAAGCAGCAACCGTCGCGCACTATCCATGGGGCGACAGACACCTTGTGGTGAGGAAAACGAGTGGTGTGGTGTAGTGTGGTGGTGGTGGACAGTGTTCTAAATAGTGGTTTTCCAATTAGAAACGGTGGTTTTCATTTGGCAAAACTCGAACCGTATTCAACCAAACGAAAAATACAATACTATGGTCCAATTTCTAAAAAAATTAATACCATATACTTCGAATTTCTCGTTTACTTGTTCTTTGTATCAAAGTCGACAAAGTAGCAATATACAGTGATTTTCTGATGATTTTCTACCATAGATTGTAACATTCGATTGAGATTGCTAAAGTCGATCGAGAATAATGCACTTTGCCTGAAATAGAAATGTATAAAAATGGATAGAAACAGATAGAAGCAGATATAATCGAATAGAAACGGATAGAAACGTACCGCTTTCGCTTCGCTGTACTGGTGGTTTACCGGTTTATCAATCAGTTCTACCGGTTCCTTGTCGGTGGTGGTATTGTACCGGTTCCTTGTCGGTGGTCACTTTTTGTCTGGCGGTGGCAGCGCTCCCGCATCCAACAAGCAAGCGGGACCCGAGGGGCTGAGCAGCTCGTGGCGACCGCAGACCGGCAGACCGGCAGGCAGGCAGGCAGGACGAGATGCAGGCGATCCGGGCGCTGCAGCAGACGCGCGGCTTCGCGTCCGCGGCCAAGAACAAGCTGACGTGGCGGCAGAAGGCCAAGCTGGACGCGGCGCGGCGCAACCCGCAGCAGGCGCCGCGCCAGCCGCCGCGCGAGAAGGTCGTGCGCCAGAACTTCCTGGTCGAGGCGCAGGAGGACGGGAAGAAGTGGCGCGTGCTCAGCGCCGGCATCCTGGAGCGCCTGCCCGTCATCCAGCCGGACGCCAAGGACTGGGAGGAGGACATGGAGGCGCTGGACCACGAGATTGCGCTGCGCGCCAGCCAGCGCATCGAGGACGGCTTCTGGTTCATGGAGCCCGGCTCGCGCCATATCACGCCCGAGGAGGCCCCGCTGCCGACGGCGCCCGATGATCCGGAGGAGGAGGTCGGCGCCGGCTTCCAGCTGGCCCCGCGCGAGACGGAGGACGGTGCGTCCGCGTTGATTTTGTCTGGCGGCCGTGTGATCAAGTATGTGACGGACTGACTGACGGCGTCCTCGCGGTTGCAGACGCGGCCAACAACCGCAAGTCGCTCAACCGCGCGCTCAAGGGCCGCCTGTTCCTGTTGGTCAAGAAGGCCACGGACGACGGCAAGTTCGAGTGGTTCTTCCCGGTCGGCGAGAAGAGCGAGGGCGAGAAGATGCGCGACGCCGCGCTGCGCCACGTGGGCCAGGCCTGCGGTGGCGACGAGGCCGCGCAGCTCTACCCGCTGGGCTTCGCGCCCATCGGCTACGTCAAGTACCTGCACGAGGACGCGGCGGCCAGCGGCGGCTTCGACGGCACCAAGGTGTTCTTCTACAAGTCGCAGCTCGTGGCGGGCGACGTCGCCCTGCCCGAGGGCAGCAGCAAGCCCAGCGACTACCTGTGGGTCACGCGTGAGGAGCTCGGCGAGTACCTGGACGCCGACATCGCCGACTACGTCAAGAAGATCGTGCCTCCGTAGATGGCGCGCGTCTCGTTTCTCTCTCGAGCCGCCGGCAGGCGCGAAGAGATGGCAGTAGAGCAGGCAGGCAGGCAAGCAGCGCATAACCTCAGAGCACGGCGTGTCTTGTGTACGAGCAGCGGGTTGGCGGCGAATGTCTGGGCGGAGAAGCGCGCTCGAACGCAGCTCGGAGATACTTTATTTCTGGGTTTTGCTTTATGGTGGACGCTAATGTACAGGCTGGTCTTCCCGGTTGGAGTGGTGGATGGAGGTCTCGATGGAAAAAAGATGGCGGCCAGCGATCAACGGACCGACTCGGTGGCTCTGTGAGATTGCCATGGAGGAGGGACACGGGCCCGTTTTGTCGCTTGGATCGACTCGATCTCAGCGTGGAACGACGTGGCTCAGCGGCGGTCGCTTATAGACTCGACGCGGCGAACGCTGACCGGCGCACCGCACCGCACCGCACCGCTACACCCCCGCGTTATTCGGCAGCGAGTTGCGCTGGCCGAGCGACGAGCGACGCAGACGGATGCTGCGCGCCTTCTGCTTGCGCTCCTGCACCTCGACCGAGATGCTGAGGCGCGGCGCCGCGAAGCGGTGCAGGCTCACGTAGCTGTTGGCGATCGACGAGTTGAGCGCCACGAGATCGGGCGGTGTCCCGACGAAATCGTTCAGCAGTCGGCTCTGACGCGCGCCGGGGTGCTGCTGTGCCGCCATAAGCATCGCGTGGAAGTACTTGGCTCGGCGCTCAAGCAGGGGCACGCTGTCGAACTGCAGGTAGGACCACAGCCCTCCCTTGTCGGGCAACGGCGGCAACGTCACCTCTTCGATATGAGAGGGCGTCTCCACACTGGAGAAGCGGAGACCGACGAATGGAGTGCCGGAAGCATCGGCGTCACTCGCCGCGTCGTCGTCGTTACTACGATGATGGTAGCCCATTGAAGAAATGGACGACAGGCGTGCCGTCGACACGGGCATGATCTGTGACAGCGCTTGATGCAGATCCCGGAACTCGGAGTACCGCCGACGCACCTTGTAGGCGGACAGGGGCCCGTACTCGTTCGAGCGCACGATCACTTCGTAGTAGACAATACCGTCTGCATCGCGGCTGTAGCCAGTCACGGAGGCCACGCGGTAGTCCATGAAGTTCTCGTCCTCGTCACCTTCGTCATTGGAGTCCGCGTAGTCTTCTTGCTCAATGTTGTTGTCCTCTGCGTCCTCCTCCTCTGGGTCTTGCCGGGCACTTATGCGGTCCGAGTTGCTCTGGCGATGGCGTCGGCGAGCGGCGTCACTGCTCTTCCGTCTGCTCTTGGTCGTCGCGGCAGCGTCGTCTTGTCTATGCTGGTCTTCGTATTCATACAAACTGTTTCTATCAGAGCCGCTGAACGCGTACGCCGTCGACGCCATGCTCCACCGGAACTGTCGCATCTCCTCCGCCTCCGGCTCGGGCATGGAGTGCCTCCGGCTTGGCGAGCCTTCGACGCTCCCACTTGCACTGCTCTTGGCGCTGCAGTTGTTGCTGCTGCTACTGCTTCTGGTCAACAGCGACGTGTGATTCTCTTGGAAGGCAGCCTCGGCGCTGATGCTGCTCGCACGGTCTTCAACCAGCGACCCTCCGCGGGAGCGGCGGTCTGTGAGTGAAACGCGCGGCTGGAACGCCGTGCGCGAGAGCTTGCGTCGCGGGTACCCGAGCTCTTCTTGTAGGAGGCTGAGCGAGAACTCGTCCGACATGGCTCGGCGGTTGAACCGCGCTCGCTGCTGTCGCCGCAGCGCCTGATCCTCGTTCTCATCCTCGTCTGGCTCGGCCTCGCCGAGTTCTCCAGACGACCCCGACGAAATGGCGGGGACCGACACGGGGGCCGTCGGGAACGAGACGGGGAGCAGCGAGCCCACTTCGAAGCTGCTCGCGTCGCGCGTCGGCGTCTTGGCCGATGCAGATACGCCCGCGTTCGTGAACACCGTGAGCGACTGCGAGCGCGCGACGCTCACGGGCGCCAGCACGTCGTCTTGACTCTTTCGTTGCTTGCTCTCACCGTCTCCCTGTCCCGCCGCCGCGCTGGGCGTACTCCGCGCCACGACCGGTCCGTTGATGCTCTCGCTGCTGCTCGACGTGCTGAGGCTCGTGCTGCTGCCGCTCTTGGGCTTCTCCTCCTTCTGCCACGCCGCGTCCTTGTCGCCGCCGCGTCCACAGTCGTCGGCCTCCGCCTGGCTCACGCGCCGCGGGGACCGTACAATCGCCGGCACGCGCCGCCGCGCACCGGAACGCCGCCCGGGGGCGTCCTCCGGGCCGTTGCGCGCGTCCGCCGCCCGCATCGCCCTCGTCGTCGCGACCATCCGTCCGTCACTGCCTGCTGTCCGTTGTCCGCGCGTCCGTCTTCCGCCGGATACTCGTCCGTCGTCTGCCGTCCGTCGGTCGGCGCGCCGGAAGGGAAATGCGACCGGAAAAGGCGGCGCGGAAAGCGCGGCGAAGCCTCCAGTCGCTGCGGCCGCGGCCTGTCTTCTGATTTGCCTGCCCACTGGCGGTTTCGGCCGCAAAACAGGCGGAACGGTCGAAGAAGCGCCGTGCGAAGGGAAAGGACCCGACACGGCAATTTCGTTCGGTGAACGCAAGTCGGCGCGGGGCAAAAGGCCGCAACCCGAAGCGGTGGACGGTGGCGGATGATGGATCGATCGCCTGCCTCGAGCGCGAAAGCGGAAATGCCACGAGAAAAAGCGCTCCTCTCGTGAGGAAGAAGGCCGAGAGGTGACGGGGACGGGGGAAATTGGTTAAACCGTTTCGAACAGTCGCAAAAAGAGTTGGCAAAAACACGGGCTGACTTGCACCGAGTATGCGAGGAGCATGTATCCATCTTCCTGGCGCCTTCTCTCTCCCGTCGCCCAATTCGGCACTTGGCCGCCGCAATCCCGGCTAAGCCGCACTTGACGCAAGTATACCCGGTCCGTGCCCATCCTGCCGCCAACTGCAAGTTGGCAGCTGCCCTCGAGTCTTCGCCGCGTGGAAAAGGCCCGCCGTTCCCGTAAACCAGACGGGAGAGAGCGGCGAGGAGAGCCAAGCAACGCCAAGCAGCCGCTCACTATGCTCGATCTTTTACTCTCGCGCTCTCTACAGCTTCAGTATCGACGCGACGCGACGCCGACAAGACGAGTGGACGCAGGTGGCGGGTGGGCATATGGCTGCGCTCGCCAACGTGTCAAGGCGCGCGTCATGCGTTGCTGGCCGTCTCGAGCGGTGCCGCATCCACGCGCCGCCAGCAGTTGGCCGCCAGCCCATGTGCTCGGCCACTCGAAGCGGATGGCCGACGCGCCGAAAGCCGACATTGAAGCCTTCCGGCTGTCCAACACGAGGCTGCTCGAGGCACCGCGGCATGATATGAGCCAAAGATACGGCCGGCTGCTGGTCGGACGCCACGCCCGTGGACGTGAGCCCGAAATCTCTGCGCGCCGATTGCCATCCACGCCATGCTGATGCAAGCTCGGGGTCGCAACATTCCCCAGGATATTCAGCAATATTCCCACCGCATGTTGAACTAGCTCGCGGCTTCGCCATGAGGAGAACGGAATGACTGGCGTGTCGAAACGTCGGAAGAAGCTGGTGTCGCCACCGTGCGTTAATGGGTGCTCGAGTACCGCTCCGGCCGCCAGTTCGCCTGTCGACCCGCTCGTCTGCTGGTGCAATCGCCATCGTGTTGCGCTCCGACATGCTGCGTGTATTGTACAGAGCTGCATTTGCTTGAAGCGAAGCTGCGTCTAGATTTGCAGCAAGAGTGCCACGCTTTGCCAAAGTGTACCCATTCATCGCCCGCATGCTGAGTTGACTATCGGGTTCAACTCGCGACCCTTCAGGATCGAGCGCAGTGCTACAGTATCAGATTGTACCGTCACTTCCGACGTGTATCTTGGCGCGGCTCCTTGTCAAGAATCTTCCTCTGATCGAGTGAAACAATGCAGCGGATGCAGCTGCGGCGCCGATCCATGGTTGCCATCGGCATGCTGCCATGCTGCTGCTCTCGCTGCGCCAGAGCGGCGGGAGTCCTTGACGCCACTCGAATATGCGAGCCCCCAGGCGTCATGGCGCGCACGCAAACTTGGACGTTCACGGAGCTGCTGCGGCGAAGCCTCGCGAGGCAGAAAGACGCCAAGATCGCTGACGTTTCGTGGCGAAATTTTTGAAAGGCCGATCAGGTTTTGCAGCGACATGGAAGTTCATGACAATTTTGCACGTCCGTTCGCTGCATGGACGCTCACGTGCAAGCCCAAAATTCCTGAGGCTCCAGCCTCGGAGTCGGCGCACCAAGGCTCCACAGCCGCAGCACAATGGCGGCATCCCAGCCCGTCAAGTTCGAGAACCCGCCGATCGAGTGTCAAGATCCAGGGTCTCGTGCCTGTATTTTGATGGGCCTATAACACCTACCTCGACCGCGTTCGCTGGTGGCGCGCGCACGAGGCTGGCAGGTCTCCGCGGTGTCGGCAGCACCGGTAGGTCGCGCGCAGGGTCACTGCAGCAGCGACCAGTTCTTGATGAGGATGTTCCAAACCGCATCGACGTCGCGGTCGAAGCGGCCCCCGCAAGAGGGACACTCATAGACCGAGCTGCCACCGAGCGTGTGGTTCAGCATGCCGCACGAGGAGCACGTCTTGGACGTGTACTCCTCGCCGCAGAGCACGACCACGCCTCCGGCGCGAGCCATCTTCTGCTCGAGCGTCCTGCGGAACTTGTAGTGCGCTTGGCTGAGCATGGCTCGCGCCGTCGGGCTCCTGATCGTGCGGCGTCGCCCGCGCTGTGGCAGCGCATCGGGGGCGGACTGGTGCACACCAGCCACCGCTGCTGGGCGGAACGTTTCGTCCGGGCTGCTCGGCGGCGCCTCGTCCGCCGCCACCACCTGCTCGTACCTCCTCCCCATGTCGGACGTCTGGAACGTCGGCAGGAGGACGGCACGGGAGTTGGCGGCGAGCCTGCTGGCCACCTTGTGGTGCATGTCCCCGACCATGCGCGTCACCCGCCTGTTCGTCAGGCGGGTCCGCCGGCGCAGGCGGTAGCGCCGGCAGCGCGCGCTCAGCTCTTCCTGCTGGCGGTCAGGCTCCGCCTCCGGCTCCCTAGCAGCGGCGCGGGCGGCCCGTGAAGCGCGCACGCGCTGCTTCGTGCGAATCTTCGTGGCGTGCCTAGCCTTGCAAGCGTTGTCAAGCGCAGCGAGCGTCGACTTCGCCTTGTCAATGGCGTTGAACCGCGGCGTCAGCGCGGTGTACGCGTTCGAGACGCTCATTGTTCGACCCGCGGGGTCGTACACCGTGATGAATTTGCGAACCCCGGGGTCGATCGCGCACACGCGCTGTGGCCGCGTCTGTGCCCACTCCTTCCTCTGCGGCACGAGGAGGTTGTACTCGCCCTCTCGAAGCCGCTGGAGGCGCACAGAGTACCGAAGAGAGGGCAACGGCTTCGAGATGGCGATGCCTTCGCCGTCAGCGAAGCCGAAGAATGTTGAGTGAAATCTGATGCCGCTGTCGGTGGTAGTAATTGACCGCGCGCGCAGCTCCAAGGTGTCCGATCGAGCGAACTTGCTCTTGAACTTCGACTCAGGGAACGTCGTCGTCTTGCCCTTCGCCTTCATTGCGAAGAAGAGCGCCCTCAAGGACGTGACTGCCTTGAGGAAGTCGCGGAACGCTGAGTCCCGGACCTCTTCGTTGACGGCAGCGAGTCGCACGCGGCTGCGCCGCTTTCGGAAGAAGCGGCGCAGCTTTGACGCTTGGCGTATGCACTGGTACTCATTGTGGAGCTCCTTCACCGATGCGGTCGTCCACCGGCCGCTGGCCTCGTCCAAGTGGGGCGTGCACGCATCGCGCTCCGCCCCACCAACTTGTTGTATATTGCTCTGCCCGATCCGAACATGTGCTCGAGCTTCGCCCTCTGCGGTGTGGTCGGGTGAAGCCGCACCCGCCACATGCTGTTCGGCGGCAGCTTTGGCGGTCGCGGGGGCTTCTTGGGCTTCTTGCCCTTCTCTCTCCTTCGTCGGCGCCGGCTTCTTCCGGGCGGGACGCTTCGTGCGGGCCGGCGGCACCTTGCGCTTCGAGTGGGCCGGCCGCGCCGCTGCAGCAGGGGCGGCAGGAGCGACAGCAGGCGCAGGTGGGCGCCACGCCGCGAGCACGTGAGTGTCGGTGAAGTTGAAGACCTCGAACCAGGACGTTAAGAGCGGGGCAACGGCGCCTCAGCGGCCCCGGTCCTGGCGAGTGGCTGTGCCCAGTGTCGCGGCCGCCGGCATCCAGAGCCGCTCCGCCAGGCCGGGGTCGAACCACGAGTTGTTCGCCTCGGGCGGCAGCACGTCGACGGCGTCGCCTTGACCACCGGCGAGCCGCTGGATCCACCGGAGGGCCATCAGACCGGCGGGCTCGAGTGTGGTGGTGGTGGTGCGTGTTGAGGAATGAGGGCGTCAGATCGCCACTCGGCCCCGGCACCCACTTCCATGTGAATCCAAACGCCACTCGGCCTCGGCACCCACGGCTAAGCGGCGCTCTTTTATAGACTCCACGCGGCGAGCGCTGACCGGAGCACCACACCGCTACACCAAAGCAGCTGCGGCGCCGATCCATGGTTGCCATCGGCATGCTGCCTTCAATCCGGAGCAACGCAGGAAGGTGGGCTTGTCGTGGCTTGAGTTGGTCCGAGGCGAGCAGCTCCCAGCAGCGCTTGAATATGCGGTCGGTCGTTTTCTGCTTGGACTCTCCATTTTCGTGCTGTCAATGGACGACCTCCTTTCATGCTTCGAGCAGAGTGCGAAGCTCACCGTCCTTCCAACTTCCACAGGGCGTCGCCGTTCTTCTCTCGACTGCTCGTCTCCCAAGAGCCTGAGTCGAAAATGCACCAGGTATTCGTCGTCCAGTTACTTCTCCTGGAATCCCGGGATCCCGTGCCCAGAGCCTAGAGGACCAGTCAGCGAGGCTGCAAGAGTTCAACCTGACTCCGGCAAGAACCATGCCGACACCTCCCGTCAGATGCATGCATTGTGGCCTGTGAACTGCACGGGGTCCCGCAGCACAAACCCGGTTTGAATGAACGAAATTAACCCTTGTTGAAGAGCGGGTGGTTGGAGCGGCCGACCTTGGCCTTGGCCTGCGACGCGTTGCCGGCGTCGATGGCCACGATGTTGCGCCGAGCATCCGAGGCGGCCGAACGCGAGACGGTGGGGGCATTGCGGCGGTCGCGCACCGACTTGGTCCAGGCGTCCACCGTCTCGCGGTCGGCGGCGCGGAACGCCAGTCGGTGGCGCGTGCACACGGCCAGGACCGTCTCAACCATGCTCGAGGCCCATGCCATGTTGAGCTTGCTGTGGATGGTGCGCAGCGGCGGCATGAGCTCCGAGTGCAGCACCTCCTGGACACCAGACGTCTTGTCCTCGTCGTCATCCGTCTGTGGAGTTAGCGTCTGCTCGAGCCTCAGCTTCACCGTCTTGGCAGCTTTGACGAACTGGTACGTGTCGTCGGTGAAGAGCTGTGCGTGCGTGACAGCGAGGAACTGCCAGCGGTCCAGCAGCGTCTCGACCGGCTCCTTGCTGTCTTCGCCCCCGAGTAGCACAGCCTTCTTGGACAGAACCACCTTGATGAGCATCGCGAATTCCTGCCGCCCGCTCCACTGACTGCCCTTGGAGTCGATCATCTCGGTGAGCGCGGCCAGGAACAGCTCCTTGGTCTCGGCGCTCAGCTTCTCGTCGATCAGCTGCGTGAACAGCTTGCTCGCCTTGGGGAACTTCTTGTCCACCAGCTAACCATCACCGTCAATACTGAAGCGTAGTGCACTGCCACGTACAGCCACACATGCCAAGGAGCAAAGCGCGCGTACCATGTAGCGCTTGAGCTTGTCGACCGTCTCGGGCAGCTCCACCACGCGCTGGCGCTTCGCCGGCCGCTGCTCCTCCGCCTCCTCCTTCGGTACCGCTGCGTCCTCTGAAGAGCGAGAAGGTGCATCTTCCCTCTCCGCCCTCTCCTCGCCGCTCGGCCGCTTGTCCGCCGCCCGCGCCGACGGCAGCTGCAGTCCTGCGTACAGGTCGTTGGCGTCCATTTGCCGCGCCAGTCTTCAAAATCGGCGACGTCTCTGCGATTCTCCTTTCATGAAAATACATAAATAGCCCAAACGTCCATTCAAATACAGCAAGAGCCTTGCAGTTTCGTGTATATTTCATAAGGAATCCCCCACACGATCGTAAAATCCTGAAAACGACCGCTTAGATCCTGGAAATTCCAGTAAACAGCCTGACGGGTCGCTTCCACGCGTCAGCTCGTCACTTCGATACAAACGCCAAGAGACGTACGCGGGGTGAGCGATGAACGGCGGCTGGGCTCACGCGCCGCCCGTGGCCACCGAGGCGCCGCGGCTGCACCCGCTAGCGCTGGGCATCGCCATCGTCGGCGTGCTGCTGCTCGTGATCGTGGTGGCCGCGTCCTCGTACCAGCGCGATAAGCTGCAGCACATGGCGCGCAAGATGCTGCGCTCCAAGCGCGCGTCCTTCGGCAAGGGCGA
>JAADYF010000295.1:0-26731 GCA_023338175.1 Phytopythium delawarense
GTGAAGGTGGTGGCGCAGGCGTCGGCGCCGCCTTCGCCGCTGATCCGTCACACGCGGCGCTGCAACCGGCGGGAGGTGTGCAACTGCATGTTGCGCCTCGAGAGCGCGCTGTTCCAGAAGAACCTGGCCGAGAAGGCGGTCAAGAAGCGGCCCAAGGACGCAGACGCGGGGAAATCGAGTAGCACACAGGCTCTTGGTGGTGGTGATGAATGCGAGGAGAAGGCTCATGCGCCGCGGCGTATGAGCCTGCGGGTGCGAGCCAACAGCGCGAGCAAGCAGGAGCCGCCACCGCCTTCCACGCGTCCGCAGAAGAAGCAGAAGACGGCGAAGGGGAAGAAAGCGGTGGCGTCCACCAACGTAAAGCGAGCGACGAAGCGCTACGTGTCGGTGACGAGACTGGGGCAGTTCGACTTCGACCTGAAGCTGCTGATCGCATCCTTCATGCCCCCCGTGGCGTTGGCCAGACTCGGCATGGTACGTCGGTCGACGGGTGGGCCGGCAAGACTGAGCGACTGATGCGAGTCTCGCTGTTGCGATGCAGACGAATCGCGCGTGGAAGAGCGAGGTGGAGAGGATCGCCGAGCACACGACGAACGCGTTCCTCAAGGTGGCCGCGCGCACGGATCGGCTGCTCAAGGACGGGAAGGCAGAGGAGGACTCGTGGTCGCGCTACATGCACGTGCACATGAACTGCGTGCGTACTCGCTCTGCTGTTGACAAGTGCGCGTTGGTGTCCGACAGCACTGACGCGGGGATGTGGCCACAGGTCTACAAGGTGTTCGTGTACTACACGGGGTACAAGACGGGTCAGATGCGGAAGGACTTTGCGCACTGGGCGTTCGGCGTGGTCGAGTTCGACCCGAACGAGCCGCACCGGTCGATCCTGCCCAACACGTGGAAGTTCCGCGGGTACGAACCATGGATGTCGTTGCGCGCGAACGGCAAGATGGGCGAGTGGCACCTGCGCAGCACATTCAAGCCTCCGCGCGGGCCCAAGGGTTTCCAGAAGGAGGTCAAGGAGTGGGCCATCGCGCTGCAGCCCGGCTCCTTCGTCGCCGTTTCGGTGCGTGTCGTCGTCGTTGCTCCAGCACAGATAGCCATGCTGACGTTCTTGGCGCGCACAGTATCAAAATGCTGGCTCGGAGGAGCCGGCGTGGTGGGAGGCACAGGTGTGGTACGCTTGGCGGCAGGACGGCAACCATGGTGCGTTGCGGTTGTGATGAAGGCTTGCAGCTTGTCCGTGGAGACTCACGGCGACTCTCACCCCTTGCAGAGCCCGCAGTGGTCTACGACGCAGAGACCGACACACGCTACGAGGTCGCGCCGGACAACTTGGTCGAGCACTTCCAGGTAGACGTCGTCTCAAGGGCGGAGGCGGTGACAGGCACGAGATGGACTGACGCTCGTGTGCTGCTGGCCTTGCAGCGCCACCCGCTGCACGTGGTGGACGTGACCACGACGCCCTCGCGGGTCTGCGGCGCGTGCTCGAAGCGCGGGCGAAGTTTCAAGTACTGCCACGTCGACAAGGGGCACCCCATGATGTAGCAGTGTGTCGCTCTCCTGATGTCCTCCGCGTGCTCGCCCTTGCTGTCACGGTCTGCTCGCTTGTCTGTCTATACGTGCCGCCACCAACGCTCGGACTGCATTGTATACTCATCTCCCTCGAATGAATCCACGCTTGGGCATGGACGACACGAGCGTTTGCCTCACAGTTCGCTTTACTTAGATACGCCACGTTCATAAAACCATCGCGACCTCACCGCGGGGAAAGAGGCCGCTTGACTACGAGCACCAAGCAGGAGACGCCACCACGCCACACGACACGCACACGGTGAAGCTAAACGGCGATCGCTGCCTGGCGTCGCGTACCCGAGAGCTTGGACAGCCCTGCGGCGAACAGACTCTTCTTCTCCTTGGCGTTGCCACGGCGGAACCGCAGCACCAGCGGTCTCCGCGCCTCGTTGAGCTCCCACAACGTGTGCTTGAGGCCGGCGTGCTCGATGTTGGCGTTGCCAATGGCGACGAGGCAGTCACCCGGGTTGACCGCGGCCGACTGGCCCTGGCTGCGGCGCACGATCAGCTGCGTCGAGCGCAGCGGCTTCTTCTTCTTGCTCGACGACGGCTCCGTGCGCGGCTCCAGGTGCAGTCCGATCGGGCCGTCGCGCTTGATGACGATCTGGTACTCGTTGGCCTTGGCGCTCACGAGCGTCGAGACGCTCACGACGCTCATGGCCACCGTCTTGTACACGCCGGTGATGCTGTTGATGGCCGGGTGGTCGGCGATGTCGGCGTTTGTGATCGTGTCGTCAGACGAGAACTCGCCCGCGTCCTCTTCCTCCTCCTCGTCCGTGCCCTCACGAGAGCCTTCGGCGCTGCCGGCTTCTCGTGCTGTGGACGTGAGGCGTCGGTCCCCAGAGTTCGCCCTCTCCGACTTGGGTGCCTCACGCGAGGAGTTCGACAGGTGCTTGCCTTTTCTGTTTGCCCAAGGAGGTACAGATACTCGTAAGTCATTGCGATCCTGAATCGGACACGGAGGTTCCCGCGGACGTACTTGGCGGTGCGCGTCGACTGGAGCTGCTTCAGCACCAGGTCGTTGGCGCTGCCCATGGACACGGTGGTGCCCGTGTCGAGGTTCTTGACGCAGAGACTGTTCTCGGCCACCTCGGGCGGGATCTGCACGGGCGTCGGCTCGTACTTCTCGTAGAAGACGCGGTAGAGCGACGGCCGGTCGAGCGACTCCGAGTCGAGCGTGATGGACCCGACTTCGCCCGGCGGGATGCTGAACGTCTTGGACACCTGGAGCCACAGCGCCACGTCCGAGTTGATGTCGACCACGCGGATGCGGTCCAGCGGGCTGTGCCCTGTCGGCGCCTGGAACGTCACCTTGAGCGGCTTGCCCAGGTCGCAGTGCTGCTCCAGCAGACAACACACACACATGCAACAGTTAGACACGGAGTCATGAAGCCAACAGGCCGGAGGAGGTGTCCAGCCAGCGTACCGACTTGCACTTGACGGCGTAGCCCGACTTCTCGGCGTTCTTGCGGAAGAACTCCCAGCAGGCGCGCACGAGCTGCTCGTGCTGCAGCTGCTCCGTGTGCTGCAGCAGGCTCTTGGCGCGCACGACCTTGGGGATGACAAAGTCCTCCGGGCCGTAGCCGTACGGGTTGAACTCGACGCGCGCGCCGCGGCGGATGAGCTCGGTGGCGACGTCCAAGGCGCCGCTGGCGCAGGCGTGGTGCAGACAGCTCCATCCGAGCTGGTCGGCGTGGTTGATGTCGCAGCCGGCGTCGGCGAGGATGATGGCGATCTCGAGCCGCGCGTCCGTGTCGCAGCGCGCGGCCAGCATTAGCAGGTTGCGGCGCCGCGAGTCGACGTAGGCGACCTGCACGCCGCGCTCGATGGCCACCTTGACGCCCTCGACCGAGCCGACGCGCACGGCGTGCAGCAGCGTCTGCAGCAGCGCTGCCTTGACCAGGCGCGTGAGCTTCGTGTTGGTGTGCATGACGCGTCCTCGCCAGCTGCGCGGCGTCAGCGGTACGAACGGCCGGGAGCTCGGGGGCAGCGCGCCGCTCTGGGCGATCGACGTG
The DNA here is from genome assembly GCA_023338175.1 of Phytopythium delawarense. NCBI lineage: Eukaryota > Oomycota > Peronosporomycetes > Pythiales > Pythiaceae > Phytopythium > Phytopythium delawarense. The sequence goes on from JAADYF010000295.1 coordinate 3,588, forward strand.
CGCGGCGGCTTGTCCTCCTCGTGCTTCTCGTGCTCGCTCGTTGCTACCGCTACCGCCTCTGGCCGCGTCTCCTCCACCGCCGCCACGTCCTCCGGCTGCTTGTCCGCCTTGCCGCTCGCGGCGATTCCTTCACTGGGACCGACCGGGTGTGCGACTTCCGCCGAAGCCATGGATCGACCGCCGCGGACGCGACAGAGAGCACCTGGAGTCTGGACAGGCCGGGAATCCAGCCGCGGAGCGAGGGATAGACGGGCTCGGGCCGCTTCTTTCCGCCAAGTGATGATGGAGGAACGGCGCCGGCGGTCGCAAGTTGCTTTGTGTGGGAAAGCGGCCGTGTGGAACCCGCTCTTCCGCAAGCAACTGGTTGACTTGGCGTTTGTATAGGATGCCGGCCCGTCGCTCGCGCCTGGAAAATACCCTGAACCAAACCATTCAGAGGGGACGGCACAGCGTACCGGAAATAGCCAGCTGGCGAGACAGAACCACCTGCACAAGCGCATGGCGGACGCGAAACCGACATGGGTGCGCAGGAGTTTATCAGGAAGTTGTAAGACAACTGAACCTGGCATACAGCATGGAACCCACCAGCGGCATCATGCACACATCCTATAGCACGCCGCGAGTGTGTGGCGCCGACTTCTCCAGCGCCATGCTCGGCACCGACTTCTCCAGTGCCATCCTCGGCGCCGCTATTGTTATTGTATGGGCGACTTGCCTCTGCAGTTCGTATCGGAGACCGTCATGTGCTCCGTCGTGTGCTCCGTCCGCGTTGGAGTCCAACGCCCGATCAGGAGGACGGGCGAGTGGAAATTCCGGCATCCAGAAGCCGCCGCGTCTCTCCATGCCGTCCTCGCGGGCACTGGGTGCGGCTCCTTCCGATGCCCCGCTCACCTCGACTTGCTGCACGTGGTTGTCGCCGTGAAAGTCTCCGATGGATGGCTCCGGGTCTGATAATGCGTCTCGGAAAAGACATCTATGTATAGCCTCCGCACACCGATGGCTCGACACTCATGGGCTCTGGCCAAGGATGTCGACGCCGCTGATCGACGCCGAGGCGGGATCCGCTAGCGTCCTCGACACCATGGTATGCGTCTTACCTGGCCGTAAAATTAGCTGGCAGCGGGGGCGGAGGGCAGCATATCCTGCCGGCCGCCTGTCGCCGAGCGCGAGCTTCACTTCGCCTTCCACCTGCAGAGCTCGCGCTGCCTTTTCCTCCTCGCACTGGCCGCCTGTGCCGAGCGTCGGGAGTCAATGGAGGCGGGCGATGAGGACGCCAGCTTCTCGCTGATCACGTGCGGGCCTGGCAGTCTGGCCCCCAAGCTGCTGGTGGGCGTCGTGGACGTCAAGAAGCCGCCGCACGGACCCACAACGTACGTGCTGCGCTGCTCGGTGGTCAAGACGAGCCTCGAGTGGCTCGTAGAGCGCCGCTACTCGGACTTTGTCGACGTGCGCGACGACCTGCACGACTTTTTCGCGGCCACGCGCGTGTTCCAGTGCTTCGGCTGCCGCTGGTTCGCGCAGGCGCTGCGCTTCTTCCGCTTCCCGCGGCGCCGGCTGCTCTCGTCGCGCTCCAAGCGTGCCGTGCGCCAGCGCAAGGTCGAGCTGCACCAGTTCGCGTGCTTGCTGGCCTCGCACACGTTCTCGGCCGTGCCCAAGTGCACCAAGTGCAGCCAGGGCGTGTTCAAGACGGTGCGGGACTTCTTCTCGCTCGGCGCGAACGTGGAGCACCCGTCCAGCGCCGCCGCGATCGCGCAGGCGCTGCAGCCGCGCCGCTTCGCGCCCATCTCGGATCCGAGCAAGAGCAAGCTCGAGTTTCGCCGCCGCCAGGGCATCTGGAAGGTCGTGCAGGCCGAGAAGCCCGTCTTCTCCAAGCTCCGCGACCACGAGCGGTACCAGCAAGAGCAGGTCGAGTCGAGCGACAAGGTCGCGCTCTCGCCGCCTGCCGCCCCTAGAGAGGCCAGGAGCGGCGCGTCCTCCCTTCTCATGCGGAATTCGAGCATGGAGAGCGGTGCGCCGACCGTCGCGGACGAAGAAGAGGAGACGCAGACAGCCCCGCGCATCGCCGCGCCGCCCGCACCAGCGCGAGCGAGACCGGGAGTGCCTCCTCCTCCTCCGGAGCTGCTCCGCCCGGTGCTCGAGCCCTTCCAGCGCCTCCCACCGAGCTTCCTGTGCCCGAGCCTGACGCTATGAGCCGCTCGCAGTCCCAACCATAATTTTACAGCCACCAATGCCAATGCATTTATTGCAGCCAATGTTGAAGTGAAGGGTTACGTCAAACTCGATCCAGTGTACCCTCCAAGTGTAGCCATACATACCGGTTACATACCGTTGTTACCGGTAATATACCGACTGAACCACCACAGGATCAACGACCAGTGGTCAATCGATGACCACCATGGCGGCGGTCAAGCATGAGTTCCTGGGGGCCGTGACGCTGCTGCGCTTCTCCTCCAGCGGCGCGCTGCTGTACGTGGGTGTGGGTGCGACGCTCTTCCTGTACGACGTGGCGTCTGGCGCGCTGCTGGGCCGCCGCGCTGCGCTCTCGCGGGGCATTCTGCACGGCTGCGACTGCTCCGACGACCTTGACGTCGGCGCCTTCTTCGGCCAGAAGCGGGTCGCGTGCTTCTCCAACCTCCCGCAGCATGCTCTGGACGTCGCGGAGGTGGACGCCTGCTTCTCGCGCGTCGGCAAGCAGCGTGTGTTCCGCGACTGGGTGTTCGACGTGCGCGTGCTGGCAGAGGACGCGCGTCAGCCCCGAGTCGCCGTGGGCTTCGCGCACAACTTCGTGCAGATATGGAGCCCGGACAGCAACCACATCGACCAAACCGTGCAGTGCGGCGAGCGCTGCATCCTCTACGCGCTCGCGTTCCACGGGCGCTCGCTGGACGAGCTCGTCGTGGCAGCAGGCACCGTCTTTCAGCACATCCTGGTGTGGAACCCCGCGGATGTGGAGCAAGTCGAGGCGTCCGGAGCGGTGGTGCAGCCCTCGCAGCGACTGCATGCTCATGACGGCGTCATCTTCAAGCTTGCGTGGTCAGAGGATGCGCGGCAGCTCGCGTCCGTATCGGACGACCGCACCGTTCAGCTCTGGTCGAATGTCCAGGTGTCCGAACACGAGGACGGCCGCCCCAAGCGACTGAGCCGCGACGCGCTGCTGGAGACGCCCTTCAGCCCGGTGTTCCGCGCGTGGGGCCACTCTGCTCGGGTGTGGGACGTGCAGTTCTGTGCTCCCGACCGCATTGCCAGCGCGAGCGAGGACGGCGTCTGCAAGATCTGGAGCTTGAGCGGCGAGTGCCTCGCGACGCTGACTGGCCACGTGGGCAAGCACGTGTGGCGCGTTGGTGTTCGTCAGCCATCGGCTTCTAGCGGAGCGATCGTGGCGACGGGCGGTGGTGATGGCGCCGTGAAGCTCTGGGACGTGGACCAGCAGGTTTGGGCGGCAACGACCGCCACGCCGGAGCAACCGGCGGTCTCCTCCACGCACGGATACTCTCGGACCATCTCGATCGCACCTCCTACAGAAGAGGGAGTACACACTGGGAAGCGAAAGAGCGGTGCGAAGGCGGCCACCGCCACCAACAGTGTGCGCAACATTCTCGTGAGTCCGCGTGATGGTGGCAAGACGGCCTTCGTTGCGACGGAACACGGCGAGGTCCTCCGTGTGACGCTGGCCACTGGTACGTGGTCGCGCTTCTTCGTCATCCCAGAAGACGGGAAGACAAACAGCCTGTCTACCTGCACGCTGGGCATGGACAGCTTGTTCCTGCTGCTCGGCAACGTGTACGGACACGTGTTTGTGGTCTCGACCCGCACGGGCGAGATCGTGTACTCGTGGACGGCGCATGAACACGCCCGCGTCATGAAGATCTGGTGGATCCAGGACGAGAACTCGCCGTCCCTGCACACCGTGTTCACCTGCAGTGCGGACGGATCCCTGGCGGAGTGGACGCCCGCGTTCGATCCCTCTCAATCGGAGATGCTTGTCGGGATCAAGTCGGTCGCAGCCTTCCGCTGTCCTGGTAAGTGCGCTGCGACCTCTCTTGTGGTGCTGGACCGTGCCGCAACGACTCGGAACGTCATTGGTGGCGATGGACGCGGCAGCGTATTCGTCTTCCACCGCGCTCTTACCCCCGGCGTGGGCGACAAGCGAGCCAGCGAAGACAGCGCCGTGCTCCCAGCTGCAGTCATCAGAGCGGTACACGGACGCGAGCAAGTGTCAACGTTGCTGCTTGACCTGGATGGAGGTTCTGGCGACGCGTCTCGCCTGTTTTCCGGTGGACACGACGGGAGTATCTGCTCTCTGCTTGTCGAATCCCTTGACAGCGTCAACGACTCGGGGGCGGTGACTCTGCGCCTCGTGGCGCGCGAGTCGGTCAAGGGCATTGCGACTGTCAAACAGTTGGCTTGGCATGACGTCTCTGGGACCCATAGCCGCGAGCTCCTGGTCTTTGGCTTCCACGCGTCCAACGCGGTGCTCCACAACCTGAGTGCCCAATACCGAGTGTTCAGCCTAACGTGCGGAGGCTGGCGGCGTCCCCATGCGCTCTGGCTTCGCTCGAATGGCACACAGGGCTTTGCGTCTGCGCTCCCATCGCACACGTTCGTGTTCACACCACCGACGCCGCAGAAGGGCAACCTGTCGGTCCAGATCACCGTGCACTCGGCTGTGAGCGACGACGTAGCAGCATCGCAGTTCCAGCGAGCATCGCTGCATGACCGGTACCACGGGAAGATGACGACGTGCGTCGCGTTCATCGACGCCAGTCGGCTCGTGACGGCCGCAGAGGACAACAGCCTCATGCTGCACGTGCGTCACCCCACCAAGCAGCAGGATTCGAGCGACTCGCGGTGGACGAGTGTGTCCTCTGGCGTCGCGCACACGACGACGGTGCGCGCATTGGTCTCGTTCCGTCGGCGGCAGCCCAATGGCACTGGCGAGACGGTGTTGATCTCGGGCGGTGGCAAGCAGCGCGTCAACGTGTGGCGCGTGCGGGACTCGGGAGTGCAGAACGCGGACGTGCTGCAGTTCGTGTGCGGTCACGAGCCTAGTGGCGCGCTGCAGGACCACCGCATCCTGGGCCTGACCACCTTCGCGCTGACCGAGTCCGTCGGTGCCGAAACCAGCGACCGGTTCCGCCTGGTGGTGGGTTGCAACTCGGAAGGCGCCATGACCCTGCTGCTACTGGACATGCTGCAAGAGCGTGTGACGCAGCTGGGCGAGCTCTCGCTGCCCTCTAAGAAGCCGATCCTCTCGTGCGCCGGTGTCCAGCGCTCTACCAGCAGCAGCGACGATGCTGGAGCCGTGTCCGTGCTCGCGGTCGGGTCGACGGACGGACTGGTGTCGCTGTTCAACGTGACCGAGTGGCTCTCGCAGCTGTCTTCCGTGCTGAGCACCGGCGAGGTGATGACGCCGCCAGATATGGAGGCGCTCCGGGAGTCTATGAGCTCGTTCACTCCCGTGAACAGCTTCCTGGCGCACGATATGGGCGTCAACTGCATGGCCATCGCGGACTCGACCGCCTCGGACGCCAAGCTGACGCTGCTGAGCGGTGGCGACGACCAGAGTCTGCGTCTGAGCGAGATCAGCCTGCCGGTCTTGCAGGTGGAGCGCGAGGCCACGGCTGTCAACGCGTCCGGGTCGGCCATCAAGGCGGTCGCAGTCGAGGGCGACGCCGTCTTCCTCGGCGGCTACGACCAGCGCGTGAGCATGTTCCGCATCGTCCGAGGCCGCGAGCTGGCGCTCGAGTGGCAGTGCGCCGCGTTCTCCGAGTGCGCCGACATCTCCGACTTGGCTGTCCAGCCCAAGCGCGGAGAGAGTGGAGAGGGATCGACGGTGGTGGTCGTTGGCCAGGGACTGCAGACCATCGCCTTCCACCAGTGAGTGCCTAGCAATTAGAGTGAATGACCGACGACACTTTCGACTGTATTTGGCGGTCGGTTGTGGGCTCCAATCCACACGCATCACATGTAAGCAAGAGAGATCGAACGACACGCGAAGAAGCAGCAAATACGTTTGGCTCTCGTTACTCCTTGCGCCTGCACCGCTCCCCGTCGCGCTTCTCTTCACGGCAACGCCCGGGACTCGAGCCAAACGGTGGCCAACGTCGTCCGTGCTACGCCGTCGCTCTCCCCCGCCAACCGGCCGTCACCGCAAAGGTCCATGGCCGCAAGGCTGGTGGAGCGGGCACCGGCAAGGACGAGTAGCCTGGAAAAAGAGAATCAAAATACGTCCAGACAAGAGGCTTGCCCCCCGACCGGGAGGGGCTTAGTGCCCGAACGTATTCTCGCCGCTGTAGGTAATGTAGAGGAAGCCGTCCACGTCCTTCTGCTCCTCGTAGATGTTCGACATCAACGCGGCTGTCACCACCACGAGCACGAGCGTTAGTTGGAAGACCGTCCGTCATGAGGCACAAAGTTCATCTCCAGGCGTACCGGTGGGCGGGAGGACGTTGTTGATAAAGATGAAGATGGCCTTCTCGGGGCTCAGCTTGATGCGCTTCCGGATCACGTAGACAAACTGGCCGACTGTCAGGTCCGCGGGCACCAGGTACTTCTTCTTGTCAATGTCGGGGATGTCGCTCCGGTCCGCCTTCTCGCAAATCACCTGCACACACACGGAAGACATCCGCGCGTGAGGGGACTGGCCGGTGTGGATCCTGAAAGGTCAGCGAGCGGCGACGTACCGGGATCCGGTCGGGGTACTTGGACCGGATGCGCTGCGCCTCGGCCTGGCGCTTCTCTGCGTTGCATCAACCGCATTCGTCCAACCCACACCGCGTCCGTCAGCACTGCCGTCGGGGTGGGGGATCTCACTTGGAGCCACCACGGCGGCCTCCCACATACCGAACGGGTGTTCCTTCTTGAACGAGCTCATGGTGACGGGTACTGGGGGGACAGGAGCCGCGACGTCGCTAGTCCTGCGCTTGTCAGCACGCACAAACAGTAAGTATCAATCCACCGCCGGCGAAGCGCAACGCGCCACCACGACGCCACCACACGCCCCCTCGTCCTCGACGTGACGGCGCGCAACGCCGCAACCGCCGCGAGTTGGCGCGCCGCAGCGCCGGGGCGGCGGCCAGAGAGTCCGGACCGCCTCCCCATCGCATCCACCCAGGAGGCGGGGGCGTCGGGGCGTCGCCATTAAGCGCGGGGGCCTTACCTGGAGCTGTGGGGGAGCTTGGCTGCTTCTTCGGTCAGCGCTTCTCCTTGTTCTTCCGCCGGGGCTTTCTCACTGTGTGCGCGAGGAAAAGAAACAAGATGGCCGTCTAAAACCAGAGAAATCCTATCCAAGGCATGTTCCGCCCGGTGGCGGGTAATCGTCGGTTTGGACGGGCTAATTCGAGGGTTGAGCGGGTCGCGCTGGAGTGGTCGCGAGCATCGCAGGGGTTGGCGCGTGCCGAGATTCAAGGACATAAATCCGTGTATTCGCTGCGCTTATTCGTGGCGAATAGGATTGAAGGGGTAGGGAGGGAGGACAAGAGACCATCACTCTGAAACGGATAAAAGGCGCAAACAACCACTCTTGGTGGTTGAACCACATCCTGTCCGCCATGGAAATGTGCAGCACGCAGCTTCGAATGGACTTGTTATTATTGTGTTTGTAGAATTGCTTGTCGATGCATAACTATTCTATAAATCGATAAATAGACTTGAATAGTAATATATAGAGTATCGTATTCACGCGCTTTTTCCGTCAGCGAATGTGACACTCCGAATGTTGGCGACAAGGTCAGCACGGCTACTTATTCGAGTACATACGGTACTTGTGGCTTCAATGTGCCCGCCCGTGCCAGGCGCCATCACTCACCCGTCATTCTGTCCCGCCGCGGATATTGCATGTTTGCCGACCGAAACCGCCCAGCCGTCACGCAGCTGTGTTTGAACCAGCTGCTGTTCCCAATCGCATTCAGCCTGCTGATGCGTCCTTGTCGAGTGAAGGTCAGGCTGCAACCGCCAACAGGGCTGCATACTGCCAAAACCGGTACTCATCGGTACGGTTACCGGTTGACAGCGGATGCCACGTCGTGGCCACGCTCTCGACTCGGATTGGCGGAAACGGACGACGTGGATAAAACCCTCAAAACCCATCATCCTCCAGCGGTGGTAATTTTAGCGAGAAAAAAAATGGAGGATTTCGTTTCATGTGTTCTTCAGGCAACAACAATCTATTCTCGGTCATGGCCAGGCAAATCGCAAAGTTTTGGGCTTTTGGACCTGCAATCGTCGATGCAAGTGAACGCGATCCGGCGCGGTGATTGGCAGGTCGGGTGCGGGCCGGGTCGCTGGTTGAGGCTGCGTGACGAGTTGTGCCAAGTCGTTCCGCCAAATCGGTTGCGAGTCTGGCAACTCGTGCATTCCACTACATTTGGCAGGTTTTTCACTGTCTCCGGTGATACTATTAGGTGTCCAAGGTCTATGGAAATGCGGTTCAAACCAACCTTTCGAGCCCTGTGCTGGACTCAAGTGGAGAGTTACAGGTTATTGACCCAGCTCGGGCCATCACATCCTGCAGGGTTTTTTGGGGAGGGGAGTTTTCCTCCGGGGGTAGGGGTGCGAAGAACGAACGCCCGGCGGGGGGGATTCGGCCGGCCGCACAACACACACACACGAAGACTCGACGCGAAGCCCGGAAGAACCGCCGCCGCCCGCTCCCCCACTCGACCGACATGTACGTGCGTCCGCTCGTCCTGCGTGTTCATGGCGGCGAGGGAAGGTCGAGGAGGACGCGAGGCGTCTCTCGTGGTCCCCCCCTCGTCTTGATCTTCGTATTCCCTCGGTTGGTATCCGAATCCAAAGGCGGAGAAAGTGACGGGAGTGTCGTGGTGAACTGCAGCGTCCCCGCGCGTCGTGAGCCAAGATGAACCCGGAGTAGTACGTGGCCGTGTGTGGACCGAGAGAGACGAGAGCGCCACCCTCTGACGGAGCCCTGGATGTGTGCGTGTGAACGCAGCGACTACCTGTTCAAGCTGCTGCTGATCGGTGACTCGGGCGTCGGCAAGTCGTGCCTGCTGCTGCGTTTCGCCGACGACACGTACACGGAGAGCTACATCTCGACCATCGGCGTCGACTTCGTGCGTGTCCCCCCCCCTCTGCGTCCCTTGCCGCCTCAACGCGAGCCGAACGCCGCGACTGACTGGTATGTGTGGTGCTCGGTGGCCGCAGAAAATCCGCACGATCGAGCTGGACGGCAAGACGATCAAGCTGCAGATCGTACGTGGCGGACGCCTCGAAAGGAAGGGAAATGGGAGGAGCAGCCAAACTGACGAGCATGTGCGCGGTGCTTTTGCTAGTGGGACACGGCCGGCCAGGAGCGCTTCCGCACCATCACTAGCAGTTACTACCGCGGCGCCCACGGTATCATTGTGGTCTACGACGTGACGGACCAGGAGTCGTTCAACAACGTCAAGCAGTGGCTGCACGAGATCGATCGGTGGGTCCCCCTCTCGCCTGAAGGAAGGAAGCATGCGGTGCCTCACGTGCTGACCGTGCTGCTTGCCCCGCTCCCAGATATGCCTGCGAGAATGTGAACAAGCTGCTCGTGGGCAACAAGAGCGATCTGACGGCCAAGCGCGTGGTGAGCACGGACGCGGCCAAGGAGTTCGCCGAGAGCCTGGGCATCGAGTTCCTGGAGACGAGTGCCAAGAACGCGGCCAACGTGGAGAAGGCCTTCATGATGATGGCCGCGCAGATCAAGAAGCGCATGGCGAACGCGCCCGCCGCGCCCAAGCCCGGCAGCGGCGTGACGCTCACGCCCGGCAAGACGGTGCAGGCCAACAACAAGGGCTGCTGCTAAGCCCCTGGTCATTTATCCCGGCCTTCTCCTCTCCGGCGCGGCTCGCCCTTGCTGCGGACGGTGGAGGAGGAGCCGGCGAGAGCGCCAGACCGGAGGCGCGAGCGGGCGGGCGGGTAGAAGCACGTGCGCAGTTGCGGAGGACTGACCGCTCGCCCGCTCGTTGTCGGGCGTCTGGACTGTGCTCGCCTGCGCGGACGATGAACAAGAACCCCTCTACATTTTGCTAGCCGTGAATCGATATTGCTTTCTCGCTCTTGCTGGGTGTGCAGCGTGCTTGTCGTGGTGGCTGTCATGACGAAGTGGAGGAGGGGGCAAACGCCGACCGCAGCGTGGCGGCCGCCCGGGCGTCCTTGTACACGAGGAACTCGAACTCGGGCAGGCGCTTGCCGCGCTTGACGGACTGCAGGATCCAGTCTGAGCGATGTGCAGAGGCGTGAGCGACAACCTGGTGCATGAACTCGTGGACTTACGATGCCGAAGCCTACCCGCGGTGACGAAGCTGAGCTTGCCGAGCTTCTACGTCGATCGAGGGCGTGGACACAGTGAGCGTCAGCTATCACACACGACGATCGGAGAGAAAAGTCTGGCTCACCTTGAGCGCCTTGTCGGATTTAGAGGCGCTGAGGTTGCTGCCGACCATGTGAGTGATGCGCGACGGCTTGATCATCTGCATGGAGCTGCTCGCCATCGGTCGAAGGCGGACGCGCGATCAGAAGGCGTCACCTCCACATCCGCTCCTCGACAGTCTAGGGAACACTACCTGACATTGCCGCCGTGCTCCTCCACCAGCTTCGCCAGGAAGTATCTAAGCCCACCGCTCGTCACTCCGTCAACCGGACCCCCATGGACTCGTTCATTCGCAACACCACATACGAGGACACTTTGCCCGTCCGCCCATTGAAGACGATGCGGCAGCCCTACGAGCAGCACGCGGAGTCCCAGCGTCAGTCCATCGGCTTCCCGTGCACATGCTGGTCGTGCCACACGCCACCTTGAAGATCCCTGACGACGGCTGCGCGTCTCGCGCGTCTTCTTCGTTCTCTCCGTCCGCGATCGCCTCCTTGTCCTCCTCCTCTCTCTTCTGCTTTGCCGCCTGGAAGAACCGGTCGCGCTTGCGCTGCGCCTCCTGCTGCTTCCTCTTCTCCTCCGCCACCAGCTCCGCGTCCGACCGCCGGCGCCGCTCGTGCCTCGTTGTCGGCCCGCTCGGCCCGTTCACCGCGAACATGCCGCCGTCCCAAGCCGGCCACCGTCCCGATCAGAAAGGCATTGACCGGTGTGATGCGCATGGGTCTGCGTCCTTTGGCCCCTACCGCGTCTGGAGCGCCTACATCACCATGTAGAACGGTATATAGAGCGCTTCACATTGATTAGCGAGATAATTACAATTCATAAATTGAATTGAGGAACAAGCGATTCCGTTTTGAATCGTCACCTTGGCATTGCCGTGCCAACGACAACAGCCCAAGGTGAAGCCGAAAATGGAGGTGGCGACCCCGATGGCGGCGGGTCCCGGGGCCTCTCGCCAGCCACCGGCCGCGCTGATCGACACGCAGCACAACGACATGATCTTCGACATCCAGCTGGACTACTACGGTAAGCGGCTGGCCACGTGCTCGGGCGACCGCTCCTTCCGCATCTACGACGTGTCGCCCGCCACCTCGGGGTCGCCGGCGACTCCCGCTCCTGGCGCTCCCGCGACTGCGGAGGCCGAGCCGCGCTACACGCTGCAGCACGCGGTGCAGGTGGTCGAGGACTCGGTGGCGCCGCTGCAGCGCGTGGCGTGGGCGCACCCCAAGTTCGGCTCGCTCGTGGCGCTGGCCGCGCAGGACGGCAAGGTGTACATCTACCGCGAGGAGTTGGCGCAAGCGCCGCCGCCTGGCGCACCGCCCGCCGGCCCGGGCGCGGCGACGGTCTGGCGGCTCAAGCATGTCCACAGCTTCCACGCGCAGGCGGTGCTGGGCGTGGCGTGGGCGCCGTACGAGTACGGGCTGTGCCTCGCGAGCGCGTCGGCCGACGGCCAGGTGAGCTTCCTCACGCGCCAGCGCGAGGGCTGGGTCACCTCAGCGTCGTTCCTCAACTCGGACGACGGCGCTGCGTGCACGAGCGTCAGCTGGGCGCCGTACAATGCGCTGGGCAGCCAGAGCGCCGTGGGCCACGCCGTGCAGCGCGTCGTTGCGGGCTCGACGAACCACTTGGTGAGCATCTGGCAGCGAGAGCTGTCGGCCGACGCGGCGCTCAAGACCGAGTGGACGCGCGACAACGGCGCCATGCTCGCGGGCCACGCCGACTGGGTGCGCGACGTGGCCTGGGCGCCCAACGTGGGCATCCCGGCCAACGTGATCGCCTCGTGCTCGGACGACCACACGGTGCGCGCGTGGAGCCAAGACGAGGCCGGCGGCGCCTGGAAGATGCACGTGGTGCACGCCTTCCGCGCGCCCGTGTACCGGATAAGCTGGTCGCTCACGGGCGCCGTGCTCAGCGCGGCCGCGGGCGACGACGAGGTCACCTTCTGGAAGCAGCACGCCTCGGGCGAGTGGCGCCAGTTCGCGTCCGTCACGGACGCCGGCGCTCGCCCCATCGAGTAGACAGCGCGACGGGAGGAAGGCGGAGCGATCGCTCGAGTGAATGCACACGGGCAGCAGAGGGGAAGGAGAGGTCCCTCACTGTCGATTCGTCTAGACACGATGCAGTGCTTGTTACCTATTTATCTGCAGGCTCAGCTGGACTCGTGGTAGGCGCGCATGACGAACGAGGCGACGTCGAGCAGCTGGAAGTGCTCGCTGGCGCCGTCCACGAGCTTCTTGTCCGCCTCGGCGATGCGCAGACTCATCTTGGCCTTCTGCACGTCGCCCAGTCCGCTGCGGACCAGCAGCTCGGCGCTCAGCTGCCGCAGCACCGTCAGCACCGGGTAGCCCGCCATCAGGATGTTCTCCATCTCGACGCGCATCTTTTCAAAGTTGTTGGACGCCACGGCGGCCCAGAAGGCGTCCAACAGGTCGGGCGGCGTCAGCTGCAAGCGACCAAGAGAGACCAACGAGTTAGCCGCATCGTCCAGCAAACCAAGCATGGAGCAATGAAGTCAAGGCGTACCCCGGCGACAGCGATGACGTCGTTGCGCGTGAGCGGCTCGTCGCCGCAGAGCTGCTTGGCGCTTTGGAGGAAGTTGATGGCCTTGCGCAGGTCTCCGCCAGCGCTCTCGAGCAGCGTGTCAATGACGGCGTCGTCCTCGGCGCCGCGCACGTTCTCCTGCTCGCAGATGTAGCGCACGCGCGAGGCCATGGAGACGCGCTCGAGCGGCGCGAAGCGGAACTTGGCGCAGCGCGAGGCCACGGGCTCGATGATGCGGCTTACGTAGTTGCAGATGAGGCAGAAGCGCGTGACCTTGGAGTAGTTCTCCATCATGCGGCGCAGCGCCGACTGCGCGTCGCCCGTCATCGAGTCGGCCTCGTCCAACACGATGATCTTGAACGGCGGCATGCCCTGGCCCGACGCCGAGCTGATGGCGCCCTGCGCGAAGCCCTTGACCTTCTCGCGCACGACCTTGATGCCGCGGTCGTCGGACGCGTTCAGCTCGAGGAAGCGCCCGTTCTTGCGGAAGTCGGGCCCAAAGAGCTGGCGCGCGACCGCCACGATCGTCGACGTCTTGCCCGTGCCCGGCGGCCCATAGAAGAGCAGGTGCGGCAGCTGCCCGCTCGCGATCGACGTCTTGAGTGTCGCCACCACGTGCTCTTGGTGCGAGATCTCGTCCACGTTCTTGGGGCGGCTGACCGGGGGCAGCGCGAGGAAGACACGAGCGCGGCGTTAGTCTCCAGGCAGTTGGCGTGCATGGATATCCGCCGCCGACACAAGACACGTACTACTTCTCGACCCACGGCAGCGGCGCCGCCGGCGCGGCCGCCTGGTTCTTGGTCGACGACGAGAACATGGAGGTGGCCGGGCAGATCTGCGAGGCGCACAAGCTGATAGAGGGACGAGCGAGCGAGCGCTTCTTCCCAACCGCCGAGGTGCTCGCCTTGCCTTGCTTTCCCGCGGCGCCGCTTTGGATTTCCCGCCAAAAGACCTCTTTAATTTTGAGCCAATCATAAGATAGAAGGACTGATTAATCCCCTCTTTTTAACCAATCATAAGACTTTTTATCATTATCAGTGAGCGAACTGAAGGCGGCTTCAACGCGTTCACCCTGTGGGCATGCAAGAGTGTCAAGGAAGCGATGCGAACAGGAACAACGGGTGTTTATAAGTCTTGCTGCCTACATTTGCTCGTATCGCTCTCTATGTGTTGGTTGCTGGTGATCACTGGCGAGAGCAGCCGAGGAATGTACGAACGCAGACGGACGTCGTCGGGGGAAACGGAGAACGGGGAAGTCGGGAGAACACATGCACGCAACGCAGCACGCCATGATGACCACGATGAACGAGAAGAGGGGAGGGCGGATGGACCGACTCGGAGCGAAGCCGCCTATGCGAACTTCTCCGAGTGGTAGTCGAAGACGGTGCCACCCGGCTGCGAGGACGAGTACTTCTTGCACATGTCGTCGAGCATCTTCTCGAGCGTGTGCGGGCCGCAGTAGAAGACGCCGATCTCCTCGCCCGGGTGCTGGTTCTTGGCGTCCCTGAACACGCGGTCCCAGTCCGGGCGGCCGAAGTGCGTCAGCTGGCGCGACTTGAGGCCAGACACAATGTCCTTGCCCGTCTGGTCGTGCACGAACTGCTGGAACATCTTGAGCTGCGACGCGTTCTCGCCGCCCTTGATCGTACTTAAATACTGGTGCGCCTCGATCACCTGGTCGCGGTCCATGGCCGTGATCTGGTTCATCGTCTCCTCGAACCAACCGAGCGACTCCTGGCCGCGCGTGACCCAGTGGAAGTACAGCTTCTGGATCTGGAACGAGTTCGGGTGGCGCACAGCATTGCACTGGTGGCAACGGTTGTTCTCCCACAGGTGCACGACGTCCTTGAGGATCGACGCGAACGGAGTCACACCGATACCCGCACCCACGCAGATCACCGTCTTGTAGCGGTGGTAGTCCTGCGTCGGGGCACCCACCGGGCCGTCCAGGTACACGTCCGGGTACTGCTTCTGGCTCTCGTGGCAGTCCGCGATCACGCGGTGCAAGGCACCCGTCCAGTCACCCGCCTTGCGGACGTGGATGCTCAGGTAGTTGTCGCCAGGCGCCGACGAAATGGTGAACGGATGCCACTCGTGGCCCGAAATCATCGGGACGTTGATGAAGAGGTACATGCCCGGGCGGTACACGAATCGGCGAGGCTTCTCCATGAAGATGGCGACCGTGCCGTCGAGCTCCACCGCCTCCATGATGCGGACGGGCGCCGCAAACACCTTGGCGTACCGGAATCGACGCTCGACCAGGTAGATGAGGAACGGCGGCGTGATCCAGATGTACGCCGAGCAGCGCGCGAGCCACGACGCGGCGCCGTGGAAGGCGAGCACCACCAAGAAGATGCCGAAGAGCATGTGCGAGTACCAGAACAGGTTGAAGTTGCCCTGGCGGAACTTGGGGATGGCAGCAAGCGGGAACGAGATGAGCGTGATCACCAGGATGATGACACCCGTCCAGACCGGGAGCGACTGAAGCATGACCGTGAACGGCGGGAGGCCGTCGTACTCCATGAACGACGGCACCTTTCGCGTGAAGAAAATGGAGTGGCGAATCTCGTCCTCAGTCGCCACCAAGTACAGGTAGATCTCGTTGCTCACGTGCGCGAAGGTATGGATGAGACCAGCCGTGAGCAGCACGCTGCCCGCGATCTTGTGGAACTCGATGTGGTCGTCGAACGGGATGTAGCGCCAGAGCAGACGGCTGCGCTTCATGACCGCCGTGATCGAGCGGCACATGGGCAGCAGCACGAACACGCAGTTGAGCATGGCGACTTGGGCGTTGGCACGCGCGATACGAAGGCCCCAGCCGATAGCCGGGTCGACTTCGTAGTGGAACCACTTGAGCCAGAACGCCAGGTTGTTGAGCAGAAAGTAGAAGAAGAGCCACCAGATGCGCAGCTTGTTGGTGTCGTAGAAGCGGCCGAACTTGGACTTGGGAGCAATCGGCGCCGCGTAGCGCGGCTCCTCCTTCTTGAGCTCGTACGAGCCGCTCACGTACGGGTGGAAGACGGCGCGGAACTGCTCGTACGTCATGGAGCCGTTGACGACGTTCGCCTTGCGGAAGAGCATCTTGGCGATCGTCGGCAGGTCCGTGCCGAGCGCCTCGATCTTGTTGTTGGCGAAGTTGGACTCGAGCAGCTGCACGATCTGCGGCTCGATGATGTAGCCCGTGTTGTCCGGATCCAGCGTCTCGAAGATGAAGTGCAGCTTCTCCTCCACGCCGACGTCCAGGTCCATGACGGCGTCGATCAGCACGGCGTTACCGTCGATCATGCCCGTTGCCTCGTCCTCGTACCCGCTGAACTCATCTCCGTCGACTTCGAAGGCCTGCGAGAACGTCTGGCGGTCCACGTAGCCGCCCTTGGCCGTCGTGATGCTGCCCATGACATCGCGCAGCGCCTGCAGCTTGGTGAGCGGCGTCGCGTCCTCCATGTGGTTGCCGTTCTCGTCCTGCGCGAGCGCGATTGAGTACTTCTGCTCAAACGTGCAGTCGCCCAGCACAGGCACCGACACGACGTCGCTACCCGGAGGCGGGCCGTATGTGGACGAACCGAGCACTGCCGAGATGTTGGACAGGCGCGAGATGCGCTCGTTGACCATGGAGGATCGCAGCATGGCGTCGACGTTGGGGCGGCGGCGGTGTCCGCGCGCGCGTCCGCCGCCGCCGTTGGCGCGGCAGTTGGCGCTGGCGCCTGAGCCCACGACGTGCGCGGTGGCGCCGCTCATGCCGACGAACTGCGAGCTGTCCATGAAGCTGGCCTGCACGGGCTTCTTGAGCGGCGGCGCGGGCACCGACACGACCTGGTGCTGGTGGATGCCGTCCGCCTTGAACCGCCGGCCCGCGGGCGTCGAGATGTCCACGAAGGCCTGGCCGGTGCCGGGCGTCGCGCGCTGCCGCTCGGCCGTCGGTGGGCCCTCGGACGGCAGCAGCCCCGCGTTCGCGAGCTTCTGCCGGTCGCGGTTCATGCTGCTGCTGCTCCTTGCCTTGCCGGCCTTTCTCGCCCTTGATGCCCGTCGGAAAACGGAGCCGGAAACGGAGTGACGGTCGGTCGGCGGCGCCGCGGAAAAGCGATTGTGCGTTTCTTAGTTGCGATTAAGAAGTCGCGTCGCGTCGCTTCCTCCGCCCCCTGGAAGTGAACTGGCGTTGGTAGTGCCCTGGTAGTGCTGGCCGTCGTGGCGGAGGGCGTGACGGAGGGCAGAGATACGCGGCGGATCCGCGGGAACAGACCGATTCCTGGCGCGCGCGAGTTAGCAAATGCGGTCACTATGGCGTCGGTCGCCACCCACACCCAACCTGGCGCTCTACCACGGGAGGGCGGCGGCCGACAACATCGCGATGACCGGTCGAGCCCGTCCCCTTCCTCGGTCGCCGCCGGCTTCTCTCCCACTCTTCCGCCCTGCGCTTGACGGTTACCGTTCGCGCCTGCCAAATGCGCGCGGGTTTTTATGCTGAGATGGAGCCCGATGACGCCAGCTGGCGGCCGCGAATGGGGCGTTGGGATTACCGAACATACATTTCGCAAGAAGTGCAAGTTCAGGAAGGAGCCGTTCGCGCCGCCTGGTCTTGTCCTCACTTGCCCACTCTTCGGTCAGATCGCCAAAACCAGATGCCGCGAGACGGGTGGTGATGTGGTGATGTGTCAGCTGGGGTTCTCTCTTGCGTCCAGTATGCGGGCAAGATTCGGCGGTTTCACGGACCGCGGCATACTTTGCGCAAGATGCAGACACCCTGGTTAGCTAATTGCACCGAGTCAGAGGACCGCTTTCCACGCCTGGAATTGCGCCATCGAGACGACGGTTCGCTACTGACAGTGGCTCGCGCACCGCAAGCTGACTGCAACACTATGTTGCCGTCAAGGAACGAAGTTGAGCGCGCGTAACACGCCCTTTAGAGAGAGCCACGGTATTTTTTACGCGGACGAAGCCGCCTGCATGATCTGCTCGAGTGGTTTGCCAGGCTTTGGCTTGTCAAATCAGCCTCGGCCACAGGCTCCGTTGCGCCCCTTTGCTCCCATTCGCTCTCGTCGGATTTGCACGCCCAAGGCGTCCAACGTGCCGCGCAGTAACAAGACCTCGATCGCCAAAAGGCTCCTTCCCGCGGTCTCCAGACGGGCGGAGACCGCTCGCATTTCTCTAGCGTCCGCAGCGCACGACTTCTACAGCTCCTCGTTCGTTCCTTTTCGCGAGAGCGCTTTGCACGGCAAAGGTGACAAGAGTAGCCAAGACGCATCGGTCTCTTCATTACGCTCACGTCAAAGCGAACCGCGGTATGTATCCACGACGCCAAGCGCTTCAGCTCTGAGGCTCAGCAGGAGCAACAGTACTTGACAGTACTTGAATGAGCGCCATCGCCTCCTGTCACCAACGGAATCTGTCTGGAACCCACATCAGACACGGCGCTGGCGTCGGCTCTCGTGCATTCTCCATCCTCGAGGGGATGTTTGCTCGAGCGGACGAGCAACCACACGTCGCCATCTGACGAGCCAGCCAGACGAATGGCGAGCCGAGCCCGAGGCCACGTTGACAACGCCAATTGTACCGGAGGTGCTGGGATAACTTGACTGAACTGTCTGCCCTCAGACTTTCACCATTTGGCGCGAGGCGACGCCAGCTGGTTTTCACGAACAAAGTGGCGGTAAAAAAAACGACGCACGTGCGAGCGTAAAACAGTTTGAACAACCCGCGAAACATAATCAAATGCCTACAATCGCTAGCGAAATCGCATTCTATCCCTCTGTAATTCAATAATATCCACGCCACCTGGCCGATTAGCGGACGCTGTGATCTTGCATCATCACCGACGTTGATAATCACGGCCATGGCAACCCGGAGGGTCCTCCTGCGCGCGCTCCTGCTGCTGCTCCTGCTCGTCCTCTACGGGTCGGCTCCGGTCGCGTCACGCGCGGCCGTCACCGCGACGCAGGCGCGCGTGGTCGCGATCCACGCGCACAACACGAGCGCGTTCACGGAGGGCTTGCTGGTGGACGGCGGCGCGCTGCTCGAGTCCACGGGGCTCAACCAGCAGTCGTTCATCCGCGAGTACGCGGTGCCCCGCGCGCCGGACGCGCATGGGTCGCCGCTCAGCGCCTCCAGAGAGTTCGCGCTGGACGCCGCCGTCTTCGGCGAGGGCATCGCCGTGCTGGGCGACAAGCTGTACGCGCTGACGTACCGCGCCGGCCGGATCCTCGAGCTGTCGCGCGCCACGCTCGAGCTGCTGAGCGACCACCCGCTAGTCACCAGCACGGGCGAAGGCTGGGGCATGACGTCGGACGGTGAGTTCCTCGTCGTGAGCGACGGGTCGGCGCAGCTGCAGTTCTTCGACCCGAAGCAGGGCTTCGCGCTGCACCGGTCCGTCACGGTGCACACGCCGGCGGGCGAGCCCGTGGAGAACGTGAACGAGCTCGAGTTCGTGGAAGGACAAGTGCTCGCGAACGTCTGGTTCCGCGACGTGGTGCTGCGCATCGACCCCGCGGACGGCGAGGTCGTCGAGGAGATGGACTTCTCATGGCTGCCGAGCCTGGTCTCGAACCTGCACACAGAGCCCTTGGCCAGCGACTCGCGCTGGCGGAGAGAGGCCGTCATGAACGGCATCGCCTACGACCGGGAGACCGGGCACGTGTTTGTGACCGGCAAGCTCTGGGACTCGCTCTTCGAGCTCGAGCTGTCGTACCTGGACCGCCACCGCCTGCCCGTCGGGTATCACTGAGGCGGGGCAGTCGATGACACCACCATGAGATAGCGTCTTTCAGTCGGAGTACAAGACACGTCTGTTGGAATAACTTATGAGCGCGTGCCAAGCCTACGAGTCCGACGAGCGGAACGACAGCTCGCCGCGCGATATGGACGCCTCTTTCGGGCTCCGCCAGCTCACCGACCGCCCGGGCGACGGCGTCAACCACCCTGCCGAGTGCTGAGCAATTGGAGCAAGCAGGTTCATCAGTGAGAGATTCACCAACATGTTGCCGAATTGCAACACACTGCACCACGGACCTGCTTGCCCGTTGGCGTCGTCTCGCCTCGACGCTGGTCGTGACGCTCCGAGTGATCGTCGCGGCCGCGTTGGCTTCTCCGACGCGACGGTGGAGGCGGATACCCTCCCACTGAACCAGGGACCTCGCCGTCTCTCACTACCGAGTTGTCATACTCGCTCTCGCTCCCGCTTTGATCGCCTTCCTCCTCCTCTTCCTCCTCGTCTTCTTGGAGCGTGAGTTCGTGGATGGTGACGGCCTGCTCGTCGAGCCGCCTCTTGAGCTTGGCGCGCTCCGACTGGAGCTTGGTGACCTCGCGCAGGAGCTCGGCGCTGCGGTGCTCGTACTCGCCTCGCCACGCCTTCTTCTCCGCGCGGAACTGCGTCTCGAGCGCACGCAAGGCGCTCGCCAGCGCGTCTCGCTCCCCTCGAATCGCCTCGACCGTCCCCTGGCTGTCGCTGCTGGTGCTGCTGTCACCGTCGCTGCAGCCGAAGCGCACGAGACCTCGTGCAGGCGATGCTCGCTGTAGAGTCGACGTGTAGATCGGAGACGCCTCCGACTCGCGGACCGGCGTCGATGGCAAAGAAGACGGCAGCGGCGATGACAGTTTGCCCTTGCCCGGAGACACGTACGCCTCCGAGAGCTTGGTCTGGAGCAGGTCGTCAATGGTGTGCGCTTGTTCCTGCTTTCACGCAGCGGACAAGTCAACAACCAAGCAGCTGACGTGACTAGAGCACCGGAAGACGCACCTCGATGAGCAAGTTGGCGCTCAGCTGCGCCTCGACGATCTCGTTCCAGTGCCGAGCCTTCTCGCGCTTGAGCAGCTCGTACTGCTCTCGGAACTGCTCCAGCTCCTTGGTCAGAGTCGCATGGGACGCGCGCAGCTCGCCCAGCTCGCTCTCCAGCTCGTTCTTGGCCTTCTCAAGGCGCTCGTGCTGCACCAACCAACACATGAGAAGCATAAGTAGAGAGCATTGCAGCGGTCTACCACAAGTGCCTCACCTCTTGGTCTCGCGACGCCTCGAGCTCCTGCACCTTCTTGCTCTGGTCCGCCGTCTAGAGCACCGCCATACAACGTCAGCGCCTCTCCGCCACGCTCACCTCGCGAGCAACAATGGACGGCGCACTCACCACGGCCGTGAGGTTGTTCAGGTTGTCCATGAGTGTCTGGACGGTCTTCTTGCTCTCCTCCAGCTGCCGCGCCGCCTCTCGCGCCTCCTTGACACTCGCGTCCTCGCGCTCGGCGCTCTGGCTAAGCTCTTCCCCGAGCGCCTCGTTCTTCTCGACGAGCTCGTTCCACTCCCGCTCGAGTCGCTGGACTCGCGCCTTCATCTCGTCGCTTTGCTGCCGTAGGCTCTGCAGCGTCTCGCACGTGGTGATGTACTTGGTGTTGACCTCCTGGAAGCGGTCCCAACGCTCGAGCTCCATGTCCTTGGCGACCTGCAGCCGCGTCTGCTCGCGCGCGGCCTCAAGCTTCCTCGCTTCGTCCTCGACCCGTGCCTCGGGGGTCTTGAGGCAGCTCGAGCACGTGACGCTCGCCTTCTTGTGCTGCTTCTCAAGCTCCCACCGCTCGCGCTCCATGACCTTGACAATCTCCTCGTGCCGCGTCTTCATCTGCTTCATGCTCTCGTACATGCGCGCGTTCTGCTGCTCGACGCAGCTCCGCGTGCGGAAGAGCCCGTTGTAGTCCTCCTGCAGCATCAAGAGCTGGTTCTTCGAGTGCTGGTGCGCCTCCAGCAGCTCGCGCACCTTTTGCTTCGACCGCTTGACCATGAGCAGGTGCTCGGACCGCAGCTCGCTCTTGGCCGCCAGCGCAGTCCGCAGCGCCTCAGCCGTGTCCTCGAGCTTGCGCTTGTAGGCGCCCGCCTCGGCGGCCATCTTGTCGCGCAGCTGGAAGCTCGATGACTCGCGGAAGCGCGCCTCCTGCAGCTCCTTGTCCAGGATGGACAGCCTCGTCCGCGCCTTGGCCAGCTCGTCCGACAGCGGCCGCTTCTCGCCCTGCCAGTCCTTGCGCTCCTTCTCGAGCTTACAGCGCAGCTGGTCCACGCGCGTGCGCAGCGCCTTGCGCTCCTCGTGGGTCGCGCTGACGCTCGCGGCCGCCTCCTTCTTGACGAGCGCCAGCGCCTCCTCGTGCCGCTTCTCGAGCGTGCGCAGTGTCTCGGTCAGCTCCGCGAGTCGGCTCTGGTCCTCTTGGTGCTGGTCCAGCGCCGTCTCCAGCAGCGAGCTCGAGTGCGCGAACCGCGCGCGGAAGTCGTCACGAGAGGTCTCAGCCGCGCTCACGGCCGCCTGCAGCGTGGCGATCTCGCGCTTGAGCTGCACCGCGTGCGCGCTCGCGGTCGCCGCCGCCTTGTTCGCGAGCTGCTCCTTGCGCACCAGCTGCTGCCGCAGTGTCTCGAGGTCTCGCAGGAACGCACGCCGCTCCTGGTGCGTTCATCGATCGTTAGAGATGCCGAGGAGGACATTGGAGAGCGGAGAGAGAAGATGCGACGGCACCTTGTCGAAGCAGCGCTGCGCGTCCTTGAGCGACAGCGAGGGCCCCGCCGCCGCCGCGTTAGGCTCGAGCATATTGCCCGTCAGGCAGGCAGGCGGCTGGTCTGTCGTGCACGTGGAGGAATTCGCTCGCGGTGAGTGCTCGTGGCTGCTGGTTGTTGCCGGCAGCAGCCCCGCCATGCAATTGGAGCACTTCAACAACCTGCACGAATACATACAATGCAATTAATAATATACAAAATACTCCATGTGCTCAGTATTCAACTTTTATAACGAATAATGAGGACATAACTAGTTTGGTTGACCGGCTGTTTGGGCGTCGCTATTATCGCGCCGCGCAGCCGTAAATAGGTCGTTTCGAAACGACGCCCGCTTTGCACGTCGCCGCCCCATTTTGAGTCGCCCGCCGGTGGCTTCGCTCTCTTCACGGACGCATGTGCTTGACGGCGAGCACTTTCACACCATGACCAGAACACACAGCAGTCACGAAGTCCGAGCCCACCATGATGGTCGGCTCGGACTTCGTGACTGTTGTGTGTTCTGGTCTCCTCGAAAGGGCTTCCAAACGCGATTGAAGTTTCAGTCCAGGTTGGCACGTTGGCATCACGTCGAGTTTTACCTCTATGATTTGAATTCGTACTCACTTAGGTACGTAGAGCTCCACTCTACGTACCTAAGCGAGAACAAACAAAGGATAAGAGGTACTAAAGCAGGCTGCGCCAGGTTTACTCTGAAGTTGCTTCGATTACAAGCGCGGTTTGTCTCAAAAAAAC
>JAADYF010000296.1:0-26641 GCA_023338175.1 Phytopythium delawarense
AAGCGCTGATTTGCCATCAACGACCGAAAGATTCAGCTTTCCAAAGATTGTGACCAACATCGAGCGCACAAGCTTGATGCCAACGATGTCAGGGGATTCCATCACCAGCCGTGTTCTCCCGCGCTCGTTGGTTGTCAAGGATACCCAACACGCGAAGCGGGGCGTGGTGAAGATTGCTGTCAATGTTGATGCCGTCAAGATCGACGACGAACTATCCGCCGAATTGCAGCGAGCTGTCGAGTGCCAGTCCGTTCGTTCGGAAGAAAATACCCTCGGTGCACTGAACCCAGAGTCCGAAACGACACAGCGCTACAAGGAGCGGAGGCTCACGGTCCCGGTCTACATCAGCCTCATCGAGGAGGCGACGTACTGCAACCCCAGAATGACGACACGCCACCTCTTCCAGTCAATCCTCGAGAAGCTGCGAGGCACAAACGCGATTCTCCCGACGTTGCTGGAGGTTGACACTGCTCGTCGCGCCTTCATTGTGCGCTGGACGCGGAATCTGCTCACGTACGGGAGCTACGGGCTATTGGTGCGGTACGAGGGCTTCATCATGAGGCACATCTTGATCGAGATGCTGCACGGGCGGACGGACTTCCCTTCGTCATTTGCCGACGACATGTTGGTCCAGATGAAACGAGAGTTGCCGAGCTCGCATATGCACTTCCCGGACCGTGAGCTGATGGAAAGTGTGATGCCAAGATTGGTGAAGGCCGCTCTTCGCCTTCGTCGGCGGAAAATCTTCGAGGTGCGGAACGCGATGCGCGGACTGTGCCAGCAGGTCGTGCAGATCACGTATGAAGACCTCGTGGAAATCACGTGGGAGGTGTGCACGAAGAACTGCCTCACCATCTTCATGACCCGCGACCAAGTGTGCAAGATGGCGTATGTGATCATCGGGACCCATTACAAGTGGTTTTCCAGAGCCCCTCAAGGGGAACCGGCTGCTGAGCTGGCTAGGCCACATGTCCAGCGACACACGGACCCTCTCCAGCGTTTCCTCGCCCTCAACACATCGAAAACTACGTACTTCCGGGTCTACGCCAAGACTTGGCTAGAGGAGTATCAGCGCAAGCGCGCTGAAGCAGGGGAGGCGATTGATTCTGACGACGAGCGCATCCAAGAAGAGCCGACCAAAAAAGATAGAGAATGGGCGTTGATGATAGTGAAGTCACGCAAAGAAATGAAGCGAGCGCGTCTCGAGAATCT
This sequence comes from Phytopythium delawarense, assembly GCA_023338175.1. Lineage (NCBI taxonomy): Eukaryota > Oomycota > Peronosporomycetes > Pythiales > Pythiaceae > Phytopythium > Phytopythium delawarense. Next base: position 1,213 of record JAADYF010000296.1, read on the forward strand.
CCGCAGACAAGGTGCTGGAGAGGAGGCGGAAGGTGGACGCGGATACGAAACCACTGCTACTCAACATGGGGGCGAGAGCGGCGAAGCAGAGGTCGCAATTGACGCCGATAGAGAGAGCGACAAGAGCGGTGGCGATGGTGGCTACAGTGCTGGCGACGGCGACATCGATAGTGACGATGGCGGCGCGGAATCTGAGGGCGAGAGCACCGAGAGCGACCTGACACTTTCAGCGAAGTACAGGGTCACCGGTGTGAAGAGGAGAAGCATGTAGTCGCTGTCATCCAGCTCAAACGCCAGGTATGTGCATCCAGCTATGTAATCCGCTTCAAATGGAGCGCCGAAGGACTTGATGCCCACCCAGGAAGCAAGTTCTCCCAAGCGTGACTCGCTTTTCAAGTCTGCTGGTGACTTTATGATGTTGACTGATCGATTCTTCATCCTAGCGCACTCGACGTTTGTTACGATGTGCAGAGCAGAAACCGAGCGAAGGCTCACGCGACTGCTGGTTGCCGGCGACCAGGTGGGCCACTGACTCGTCCGCCAAACCGAAGTTGTTCAAAAGGGCGGTCTTCGCACTCATCCTCGCCGTCGCGTGAGCTTCAAGCGAGCTGGCGCGGTGGAGAAGCCGCTGGACGCGGTAACAGCAGTTGCGGCACCTCCGGAACGCACAAGTGCTCTCACGAGGCACACTTGTACTGCATGAAGACGTTTGGCAAGTCAAGACGACTTCGACCTCCGCCGCTCGGTTCGCCGACCAGACAACCGCGGGATTCTCTTCGTGGAGGTGGTCAAGCAGCGCCAACTTGATCTGGTGGCGCGCCTTCCGTCGGAACTTTGAGATCTCGTTGGGGTCGATCACTTCTGCGTCTATCATGGAATCTTGATGGAGCGGAAGATCTCGATCTTCTTCGATGGGAAGCTTGGACGAAAGGAACCGCTCGAGGCTCCTGCGAGTGCGGAATGGTGTCTCTGCGAATGGCTGCGCCGTAGTGACGGCTGATTGGAGTGTTCTTCTGAACGGAGCCGCCAACCATTGGGGCAGCAGCGGCAGCACGAGCACGTGAAACGCCTGTGCGACCAGACCCTGGGAGAAGTGAAGCACAGGAATCCACCATGAAGCGACCAGCGACGCGATCGTCACAAGCAGCGGTTTCGAGCCATTGTGCATGATAGTCAAGACTTCTTTGGGAACGGCAGGCTTCAGGAAGGCGGCACGACTTGCAGCTTCGACGGAAATCAACCATCTCCCAGAGGTGGCTCCAGGAGTTCGCTCTTCTTTGGTTGCCGACGTTGCCTTCGGGATGGTGTCGCTGCCATTCTTGTTTACTAGCGCAGGGGCGAACGCAGCGTCGGAGAGAGACGCGAAGAAGAGCTGAGCGGGTTGGTTGCGCTCGGTGGGCTCCCAGTCGAATTGGATTGTCGTCGCTCCGACTCGCCGCGCGGTCGCAGCCACTTTGCGCATCATGGCATGCTCGACGCCGCGATTGAGAGCTCGGCAGCTGAGCAAGAAGCTGTCCACACGCAGAGTCGGAGGTCCGTCGTCGTCGACCCGGCGGCACAACACCGTGCTGACGAGTCCGTAGTGGCCAAATCGATCAGTTACGCGAGCGCAGAGTACGTGTCGACCGTCCAGTGCGGCATATTCGTCCAGCTGTCCAGCCTCCATCCTCTTGGAGAACGTCGTCGCCGTGTTGAATTGGTTGGTCCGATGGTGAAGTTGCAGCACTCGCTGAAGTGTTCGTCTCCGGCTGTCGTCGCTGCCAGTTTTGGCTATGCTCGAAGAAAGCTCGTCAAACTCGATGCGAATGCCTAGTGAGCTCAGGAAAGCCGTGTGCGTCGCGGTCTCGTGCCTCAGCTGCTCGCGTTCGCGGTTCTGCTGGTAGAAGCGCGTACGCTCGCGGTCTTCCTCCGTCTTCGGCGCCGGTGTATTAGTAGATGTTGACGCTGTCTTGGTGGCGTGAAGGCGATGGAGTGGCGCATCAAACATCCACTCGTGGTGAAGGAAGGACGGCGTGAAGTCGTGCGGAAGGTGGACCACCGCGACAGTGGGCAGTGCAGACGCCACTTCGCTGCACTCGACCGGGTTATCGTCGATGAAGACGAACGAGTCGAGCCCTGGACAGGTATCAACACAAGGTGAGACCAGTCACCATCATGCTTCCTGTACGAAGCAAGGGAGCAACGAACTCACCTAGTGAGAGCTCGTCAGCGATTGCGCGGATGTTGTGCGACTTCGGCGACCAGTCGATTTTGGCGGTCGCGATGTGTTCGTCCATTCGGAGTGGCATGTCCGTTCTTCGCTCTCGGAACGCTGCATCGACGTCTGCGTGGATGTTCTTGCTGCAAAGGCACAGCACAAGGCCGTGTGCACGTTGCTGCTCCAACACGAACCGCTGCAGAGCCACAAAGCGAGGAGACAGGTCGAGGCCGTGTGCGCCGACCTCGGCTACGGCTCCGCCCCACAGCGTGTTGTCACAGTCGAGCACGATGCACTTCTTGGCGTTGGCTGGGGAGAGGACGACGCGGCGCACGTGGCGGCAGATTGCGAGCGCGAGCACACGCTGCATGCGCCACGAGAATGGCGCGTGCTCTCGGTGGTCACCAACTGCGTCGTAGTACGCCGGCGCCGCGTTCGTTTCGTTAGGGTCGAAGTAGTGCCACTGGAAGAGGTCGCGCAGGTGTAAAGACGGAAGCACCTCGATCGCATGGCTCGCAGACCGTCGAAGGCGCTGGGCGACGCTCAGCTCGAGCTGCTCATGCCGAGCAGCCAGCAACGGCGGCGGCGGACAAAAGAGCACCACGACTGGCGGACGATCCCGCGGCAGTACCGCGTACGACTCTAGGTCGCTCGCGAACGCGTCCAGCTGCTGATGCGTCTCTAAGGCATCGCCCGCGGCTTCGAGTCTCGAGCTCTCCGCTCTGTCTCCTTGTGCCTCAGTATCGTCGGACAGCTGGAGCTCCGGGTGCGCTGCCTCAAGGTCGCTCACGCGGACCAGCAGCACCAGCAGGTCGACTGCTGGATGTCCGCTGCTCTCATCGTCTGGTGCGACGACCTGGAGCCACTCGGACGGCTCCGACAAGCTCCCATACGACAGCCAGTCGACGTGAACGGCGCCGTCGCCAACCACCTGAGCGCCGCACTTGGCATGTGAGCAAGGCGGATGACTCCCCGCTTCTCGACAGACGCGTGGACACGTACCGCGTCCAGCAGCGCGCGGAGTGGGCGAGCGAGCGCGTCGTCGCACGCGAACGAGGCGCCCACGACCACGCGCGCTCGCGTCGCAGTCACCATCGCCATCGCCAGTGAGCAAAGGTCCCTTTGGTATAAACTTTCACAATTGATTGGGATAAAATTGGACGAGACCAACAGTACGACGGCGCCGGCAGCATCATGAAGCACCACGGACGAGCTGCTCGACTCAATCCTCCTGGTCGCGGCCGTACTTGGCTGGGTCGATGCGATACCTTGGCAGCAAGAGACCGACGGAGACGGTGAGTGCCAACCTCTCGCGTTCCGGAACCATGCGGGTTGCCAAGCAGCAGGAGCGAGGGAGAACGCACATGTTGCCGTACTGGATCGTGGGCGTGTGCTCGCTGTCCACGTCGACGATGCAGACGGCCATCGCTGGGCACAAGACACGATGACGACCGCCACCAAAGTCAGCGAGGGTTATCGCTCCACAGCGGACGGGGGAACGGCCACGCAACTGTTGGCGTCGACGGCGCGGTAGGTGATGGTGACCATGGACTCCTGCAGCGTGAAGTTAAAGATGGCGACGCTCGCCTCGGGCTTGAACACGCCATGGCACGTCACGCCCTCGAAGCTCCACTCCATGAACGTGCCCTGCTCGTCCGGGATGAACTGCTCCCGCGCCGGCCGCAGCACGCACAGACCACCCACGCCATCGTCGTCAGCAACCGCAAGAGAAGCTCGTCCAAGCCAGCCAGCATATGCCAGACGCGGCGCGGCGACGGACCTGAATCGTGTAGGCGCTCACGAGGTCCTCCTTCTTGTGCGTGCGGCCGAACGACCAGCGCAGGAACCTGCGCGACTCGCCTCCCGTCTGTCAGTGCATCCGCCAAGCCCATCGACTGTCCTCGACGGCCCAGAAGCGAGGACGCACTGCGTGTTGGGCTGGCGCGCGGCGTCCGTGTCCTCCTCGATCAAGACGACGTTGTTGGTGGCGCGCAGGTGCTTGAAGCTCGCGCCGAACTGCCGCCACTCGAGGTTGCGCTTCCAGAAGCCCTTGAGGTACTCGCAGAAGTCCCCGCCGGGCACCTCGAACCTCACCACGTTCTCCATCGCCCTGTCTGCTCTCTGCGGCACTATCGACGCGCGTCTTCTCCTCCTGCAGCGTCCGCCACCAGCAGCACGAAGCGCTCGACACTACGCGCTTCTTCCCCTTGGACCTGGTCGCCGAGCTGTTATTGATGTGGATACGCCGCCTTCCCGATTCGTTATAGTGACGTACTGACTCTCATGACAGTGACTATCCGCGATCTTGCGAGTCAAAGGTCATGCAGATCATTGACCAACGGACTGCAAGTGGAGGCGACGGCATGATGAGCATGGCGCCGGCGCTGTCGGTCGTCACGGGCGCGGGAGATGCGCGGCAGAGCGCGGATCAGGCTATGGGCGAGGCGGAGCACGTGCTGGACCAGCTCCAGCAGCTCCAGCAGCAGCAGCAAGAGCAACAGGAGGAAGCGGACGACGACTACTACTCGGTGGAGCTGCACAAGGGCGACTTCGGACTGGGCATCTACTTCGCGGCCGACGACCACGGACGCGCTGCGGTGGACGCGGATGTGCCGTTCTACCGGCTGCCGGACGGGCAGCTGGCGCCCGGTGAGGCGAGCGGCGTCATCAGCCCGGGCGACGCGCTCGTGCGCGTCAACGACGTCGACACGGCCGTCTTGGCGCTGCCGCAGGTCGTGAACGAGCTGCGTGGCGTCCCTCCTGGTGACGTCCGCCTGACGTTTCGTCGTCGCATGACACGGCCCGCCACTAGCGCGAGCAAGCAAAGCAACCAAGAGGAGGAGGAGGCGCAGGAGGAGGACGAGGAGGAGCCGATAAAGGAGGAGGAGGTCGGCGCCACGGCGTCCTCGGCTGCGTCCACGCCGACGAACGCCGGCAAGAGCTGGAGCATGCTGCAGCGGCTGAGCTTCAGTGGTCAGGGCAGTCGCAGCAACCAGCACACGCCCAAGAGCGCGGACAAGGAGGCGCTGGTGGCGGACCGCGCGCGAGAGCTCGAGGCGGCGCTCGAGCGCGAGCGCAAGTGCCGCTTCTTGGCCGAGAAGAAGAACATCCTGTACCGCAACGAGCTGCTGCGCGTCTCGCAGGAGAACGCGGCGCTGCGCGACCAGCTCGCGCGCGCCACCGACGACCTGCGCAAGCTCGAGATCTTCGCGCAGCGCCACCTGCACCTGCCCATCTAGCGCTCCTGCTCGTCGTATCGGAGGTGGCGGTAGCTGGAGCAGCGAGCTGTGAATATGTACTTACAATCCCACTGACGCGTCGAGAAGACTGTCTAAGCGATGGCCATCTCCAATCTAACTAGACGGTCAGCGCTATGAGACCGTCGTCAAGGCGGTAGTCGGTCCTCTCATGCCGCTTCCAGACGGGCGCTGATTGCCTCGAGCAGCACCGTGACGAACCGCACGAGGTCGCTAGTGACGCATCCATCATGCATGTTGTCAGTCTCCCTCACCATAAATGCGCGTGAGTTCATCTTGATCCTCACCTCGTGGCGTCTGCAGCGGCGGCGAGCACCTGGGCGTGGTCGACATCGACGACGTCCTCGTCCCCCGGGAAGACCACCTTGTTGGTGATGAGGGACATGGCGACAACGCGCAGGCCGAGCTCGCGGGCAACCAGCGCCTCGGGCACGGAGCTCATACCGACGGCGTCTCCGCCCAACATCCGCAGGAACTTGCACTCGGTCGGCGTCTCGAACGTCGGGCCCGACACGAAGCAGTAGACGCCGCGCCGCCGCGCCTTGTGCTGCAGCGAGAGCTTCTCGGCGATCCGCTCAGCCAGGACCTGCAGCTCGGCGTCGTAGAACTGCTCGACGCTCAGCAGCCGAGGATCGCAGCTCGGCTGCTCCATCGACTTGAAGAACGCGCTGAAGGGGAACGCGCCGCCGTGGAACGCCGGCATGTTGACGTGGTCGTTGAGGATGACGAAGTCCCCCACGTTGTACGCCGGGTTGAGCGCGCCCGCCGCGTTCGTGACGACCATGCACTCGACGCCCAGCCGCGCAAACAATCGCACGGGGAGCGACACGTCCGCGGTCGAGTAGCCTTCGAACAGGTGGAAGCGGCCCTTCATGCAGACCACCAGCTGCCGACCTCCCCGTCCTCCTCCACAGGGCAACGCGCCGATCACCAGCTCCCCCGCATGGCCCAGCACCGAGGACTGCGGGAACTCGGGGATGTCCTCGTACGGCAGCACGAGCGCGTCCTCCTCCAGACAGTCGGCGACCCCGCCGAGACCCGAGCCGCAGATGATGGCCAGCCGCGGCCGGCAGTCCGCGAAACCCGCCGCGACCATGCGCTCGCGAATGAAGGCGCTCACGCGGTCCGCGCGCGCGTTCACGGCTTCTCGCTCGACTTCGTCGTTATTCATGGCGAGGTGGAGATGCTTGGAGGCGTCGCGAGTGGTGGGGCATCGTGCATCAGCTTCAGGACACCGCGCGTCTCTTTGATGCGATCTCGGTGCGGCTCGGTATCATAGAGACGCACCCCCGACACTGGGTGCGGCAAACTCGACCATGTTTGCCGACTGGAGATCTGCTGCTGGAGTGATGAGAAGGCGTCCTGTTGCAGACGGCAGTGCGGGGACCAGCCATCTGCAAGAAGACGCGCATGAGTGTCCAGGTATGTATCGGCATGCTCCGTTCATGCTGTTCAAGGTGTCGACCGGCTTGTCGATCACTCCATCGATGTGTGACTCGACGGCCCGGTGAACAAACTCCAGCATTCACCACCATGCAACCGCCGCATTGGATGGCAAGTATGAGGCATATCGAGCGAGGAATCGGATCGTAGTGGTGGTGGCGGGCGTTAGAACGTCATCCGCGTCATGGCGAACTTGTTCTGGTTGAACCAGTGAATGGTTTTCAAGTTCAGAAATAGTGTGGACCACGTAAGTTGAAGAACTGTACCCATCTGAATGGCTACACACTCGCTGCAGCCTGAGATCAATGCCCTCCTATCAATAGCGCGTCCAGAGCAAGCTGTAAATATAGGCTTCGCATCTCTGGCTTGGCCGGCGTCTCGCTCTTGATCGGCGCTCGGTGGGATGCTATTGAGACGCCACCGCCTTGCAGAGAGACGAGGGCCCCATGACGATGGACGTGCCGCAACAGCGCGAGCGGCTGGAGCAGTTCCTGGCGCGCGGGCGTGAGCCGCCGGCCCCGCGGAGCCCCGTGCGCGTGACCAACGACGTGTCCGATATCGCCGGCGCGCGTCCGCAGCTCAAGGAGTACGCGTTCACCAACAAGCCGCACTTCCACGAGCCGAGCGACATCAAGGGCTCCTGGAGCAAGCAGCTGCATCCGACGACGCGCCGCGTGGGCGATAACGACGCCTTCAAGCAGCTGCCAATCGAGGGCACGACCTCGCGGCCCAACGGCTTCCGCACCGACCGCGTCGTCAACCCGCTCGTGCCAGAGTACAAGCTGCCGTCCTTCGCTCCTGAGCCACCCGTGCGTCATCATCGTCCCTGTCATGATCAGGTTCTTCCTCAGCGCTCACCACTCACTCTGCTGGAACGTACAGGTCGTGACCAAGTTCCTCCGCGACAGCTACAATGTGAGCGACATTGATGGCACCAAGAGCAAGCGGCGCGAGGTCGCGGTGCCCCGGGACCCCTTGAAGGTCGATGACCTGCCAGGTGCACAGTCTGGCTGGCTTCCGCGGCACAAGCGCGCGCTGCGAGAGCACCCACCTCGAGATATCCTCGACGCGCGCGACATCACCGATGTGGACTTCAAGTCGAGCCGCGTCACGTACGGTACCCTTTTGTCTCCTCTGCTTGCTGTCTGCACGTGATCCTCTCCGACCTGACCGATTCTCCTCTTGCGTGCGACCGCGGACAGCGATGTGCTGAACCCCGTCTACACGGTGAACGGCATGACCGTGCTGGATGACCCTCTATCTCGACCGGCGCCACAGCACCCATTCCGCAACAAACCGAGCTTCGCGCTGGCCACGAGCGACATCCTTGGCGCGAGCTGCAGCGACCCGGCCAAGACGGTGGTCGCGGGCATTGTGAACGAGAAGCGCCGCGACTTCCGCCACTCGAACGCGACCGCCGACATCCATGGCGCGCAGGCCGACACACTGGCGCACAGCATTCGCAGCGAGCGCCGCGTGGACCCCAACTGGCCGCGTTATCGCGTGCTAGACGGCGCGCAGGTAGACGCGAGCGCCATCTCGGTGGGCAAATCGATCGTCTTCGCGGACTTGATGGCGCTGCAAGAGCGCGCACAGCGCGACAAGGAGGCCAAGGAGGACCAGGAGCGGCAGCGCAAGCCATACGTCGTCAGCGGCGTCGGCAATGTTGGGCTCGTACCTGCGGCGATGCGACCGGGAAGGCGCGCTTCAACCTCAGCAGTAGCGGTGGCCAGCGGGAGCAGCGTGGTTGGCAAGACCGCCGTCAAGCGAGCGAGCGCGAGCGCAGGAGACTCGAGAGGCAACGCCAGCGCGCTGGGCACGAGTCGCGTGCCGTTGGCCGAGCGGAAGCAGGCCGAGAGCCGCCGCGAAGACATCGCGCTCGTGCGGCAGTTGTCGTAGAGGAGGAACGCTGTCAGTAGATGCGAATGAATCAAAGACCCGCGGCGGGGTTGCTTCCAGTCGGTCGGTGTTACTTCACTTCCTTATGCAATCAACAGCCCACCACGACGCCTTGGTCGCTCAGGTGAGGTCGAAGAAGTCGTCGTCGTTCACGGGCGGCTGCTGCTGATACTGCTGCGAATGCGACTGCGTTGGTTGGGCTGTGGCTGTCGATGCCAGTGCCGCTTGCAGAGAAGCGGGGGCGTTGTCGAACTCGTGCGCGGGTTCGTCAGGCATCTTGAACTCGAGCTCGTCCGAGTCGGGCATCGCGAACTCAAGCGCGTCGAAGTTAAAGTCCGTTGACGTCGCGCGCACGTTCATGTCCTCAATACCCGTGGCAATCGCCTCCATGTCGTCCACACCGCCAGTCGCCGCCGCCGCAGCGGCCGCGTAGTCCGTCTCCATCTCTTCTGGCGGCGAGATGGGGGCCGAGGTGGGAGCCGGAGGCGGCGCAGCGACTGCCGCCACGACTGGCGGCGCAGGCGCAGACACGGGAGCGGCAGGCATCGGCGCAGGTCTCGGGCGATTCTCTGGCGCAAACGGGTTCCGAGACTTGGTCGCGGCCGCAGGTGCGAACGGATTGCGCTGGTTGGAGCCGCTGCCCGTCCGGCTGCCCGTCCGACTGCCCGTCCGGGCCGCGTTGCCGCTCGAGGAACCGGCAGGAGCGCTGCTGCTGCCGTAGATGGAGAGCTGGCGCGCCGTGCGGCCGACCTGGTTGTCCAGGAAGCTGAAGACCGTCTTGCGGATCGTGGTCTGCAGCAGCGGCTCGTCGCCCATCTTGAAGGCGCGCACGAGGTCCTCCTCGGCGGCGCACTCGTCCGACGACAGGTACGCGTCGTCCTGCAGGTGGGCCATGTACTTTTGGTCGGCGGCGGGCACGTCGCCCAACGCGAGCTGCAGCACGGCCTGGCTGAGGAAGCACTTGTGCTTGTTGGCCGGCTGGTCGATCTGCTCAAAGATGGCGACCATGCGGTCCAGCAGCGCGATGCCCTCGGCGTAGAGCGCACGCTTGGCCAGGAAGCCGAGCGTCTTGCGGAAGGCGTCGACAGCGAAGTGCGGCTTGTCCTGTGCCTCGAGGAGCGAGCATGCGCGCATGTAGAGCGCGCGCGCGACCTCGTCGCTGCCGCCGTTCTCCTCGAAGGCCGCGCCGGCCTTGAGCAGCGCGTCCGCCGCCTTGCCCAGCTCGCCCATGTCTCCGTACTGGCCGCATGCAGCCTCGTATGCGCGGCGCACCTCGTCCAGGCGCGTGCCGGGCGTTCGCTCGGCCTTGAGCTGCTGCAGCGCCAGCTTGGCCACGTTCTCGTAGGCCTGCGCGGCGCGGAAGCTGGCGTTGTTCTTCTGCTGCACGCCCGCGGCCTGGGTGAAGGCGCGCTTGGCCTCGTCCAGCGCCCCGGCCGAGCGGAAGGCCTCGCCCGCCTTCTCCAGCAGCGGCGCCGCCGACAGGTAGTCCGGGTTGAGCCGGAAGAGCGACTTGCGGCTCAGGCACTTGTCCGCCTGCTTGAGTAGGTCCTCCGCCTCGGCGCGCTTGCGCTGCTGCAGCGCTGAAGACATGGCGGAGGTGGAGGTGCGTGCGAGCAGCGGACGGAGCGCGGGGACACGGCTGGAGGTCTCCACGGAGCGGGGAAGGAGGAGGAGGAGGGAGGCGCCTTGGGACCCGAGCAATGCTGTTCAAGAGCTCGCGAGTCGTTACGTTGTTGAATCGAGCGAGCTGTAGGGTACACTCGGCACGAGTTACTCACAGTAACCTGAGTGTTCACTCAGAATCCGAGTCTCAGGGGTACCGTGTCGCCGAACAGTAACTCGAAGCGTAACCCATCCACAGAGGGTACCATTGTGTGGACAACATCAGTAGAGGAGGCTACGTCGGGTACACCCTTGACCACTTCAACACGTTCTCCCCGACGCGGCCTCCTATCCAATGCGGCCGCCACTATAATACGCTCCAAATCTCCGCTTGATGCGCTCTACACGTGGTGCTCAACGCGGCTGGCTGAGGACGGTTGCATCGTGGTGTACGTTGGCTGGACGCTCATGCATGTCTCCTGCAGCAAGGTGATGGTGGTCAACCACACTATTCCAATATCAAATTAGGATTGATGCAGTAATCACACTAGTCTAGGACCCCGCGCCTGTTCTCTCTCCACGCGTTTGAGCCTCGCGTTTGCCCTCAATCGCCTCCCACTAGGCTTTTTCTCCCCTCGCGTTCTTCCAAAGTGCTGCCATTTCCGTTCAAACCAACCAACTGCCATGCCGGTCGAGCGCAAGCGTGCCTTCCAGCTCAAGTACGCGCTCTCGCTCGGGCTGCGGCCGTCGACGCTCGACCCGCGCTCGCTCGAGGTGCTGGCCGTGCAGTGCGCCTTCTGCGCCGCCTTTGGCCGCGAGCCGCGCGCTGTCAGCGACCCGGAGGCGGCCGACAGCGCGCAGCCAGGCGACGAGCACGACCAGGACGAGGACGGCGAGGCCAAGGACGGCGCGGCCAATGACAGCGCGGCGGTGCAGACGCTGGCGCTGACGCCAGCGCGGCGGCCGCCACGCGCGCGCACCAGCAACATCCGCTCGTGGGCGCCGCCGCTGCGGCCGGACAACATCCGGCTGCACATGCGCGCGCAGCATCCGGCGCGCTTCAGCGCGTACGCGGCGCTGGTGGCGCGCGCCAAGGAGGACGGCTCCTTCCAGGCGGCCGCCGACTTGGGCCTGGCCGTGCTCTTCCCGACGCTGGCGACGGGCCACGGAGAGCTGACGGCGGTCGCCGTGGCGCCGGCGGTCTCGGGCGCTGCGAGGGAGATGCTCGCCTACTTCGGCGACGCGCCAGTGACCGCCGTGACGCCCACCACCGATTCTACTGCTGGCGTCATGACCGTCGCGACGGAGGAGCAGGCGGCGGATCCAGCGACGACACCGGTCGTGGGGCCGGTCACGAACAGCATCCCAGCGCTGCTGGTGAAGCGGGTGGCGGTGCCCGCGATCGTGACCGAGTTGCTCGAGAGCCTCGTGTGCCTGGCCGACGCGCACATCTTCCCCAGCACCCGCCACACGGTCGAAGACGTGGAGGACGTGGAGGTGATCGCCACGCGCTCCGGCGCATCCAAACGCCGCCACCGGCGGCAAGGAGGGCGGGCCGAGCTGCCGACGGAGCTGGCGGTGGACCAGCAGGACGCTGGCGGACAAGTCGTGGAGAGCAACGACCGCGTGACGATCCGCCGGTTGCTGCCTGAGGACGACGGGGATTCAAGCGGGAGAAGCGCGCGTCCATCGACCCCGAGAGAGAAGCTCGAGGTGGTCGTCAAGAGCAGCGACGAACTCGCCAGGGTGCAGCGACTGCTGGCCATGGGCCTCTCGTTCGACCAGACGGCGCAAGTCATGGCCCTCACGGACGCTGGGAACGCGACGGAGGCTCTGTCCGCATCCACGATCGCCAGCTTTGCGCGCGTGTCGGTGCTGTCGGCTTTCGAGATGATCGCCGACCTCCTGCGTCGCAGCTGGACGTTCGCCATCGTCTTGGACGTGTCCAACACGGTCTCCATCGGCCGACACGCAACTCGTAGCCAAGAGCCCAGCGACAGCCACCCCTCCACCTCCTTCTACCGCGCCATCGACGTGTGTGCGCGCTTGGCCACTTCACGAGCCGATGGGTCCAACGACGCGCTGTCGTTCCACATCGTGGCGCTCCCGTTCCTGCCATTCGACCACTCGCTAGAGCGCACCGTTACCAGTCTAACTCGGTATTTCGATGTCCTCGACCCCAACTGGACGTCTAAGCTCATGGGCTGCGGCGTTAACGGGAGCGACGCGAGTCCGGACGACCCAGAGACGAGCTTCTCGGCGTCCCAGCTGGCCCAGCGGGTCGCGCACCACGCCGCGACCGCCTCACCGCCCGAGACACCCTTTTACCAGCTCTGGCGGCCGGCACAACACCTCACCGACGCGTTGCGGCGCGCGCTTAGCGAGATGAAGGGCGCCCTCATCATCAACGGCGTGCGCGTGGATGCCAGCTTCAACAGCTCGCTCATCAGCGTCACGACCTTCCTCCGAGGCCAAGAATCCTGGATGCGCACGCACGGTCGCTGCCCCATGTTTGACGTGCGTTGTCCCTGGTCGGTGCTGACTATCACGCGCTGGATGCTCGCGCGCCGCGAAGCCGTCAACGAGCTGTACGCCAACACATCGGAGCTGAGCTCCACTGTCTACCCGAGCGCCATCTTCTGGCTCATCCTGCTCTCTGTCTCGGACGTGCTGACCATGTTCGACCACGTCCGACGAGAGCTCGAGGCGTTCCCCACGCCTTCCGGTCGCGACAGCCGTCATAAGCTCGCCGACGCCGTGCAGCTGCTCCTGGAGAAGACCGGCATCACCTGGGAAGGGGTTCCCGGCAGCCACGAAGGTCCTGACTGCGACTACACCTTCGGCGAGAATGTGTCGCGCCTCGGCCAGTTCGAGTGGACGCGTGAGCCTGCCCTGGTCCAATACGTGCGGTCACTCAACCTCTCGAGTCGGCGGCTGTACGCCGAGACGTCTGTGGCCAACCAGGGCCGCGCCGAGTTCAGCATCACGTGCTTCGTCCTGCGTGCCGCTCACTCGGTCGCTCTGCTGACCGCTGACAGCACGAGTGATGTAGCGGTGGGTACTGCGATGGTTGAAGCCCCGCCGACACTGCCGCTCCACTTTGTCGAGCTGAGTCGAAGCCGAGTAGTCGACCTGATCGAGCAGCACAGCGCGCGACTGGAGAAGGCATTCGGCGCGCGCTTCCTGGACCGCATCAGCGGCGACATCGAGCGCTTACGCACGCTCGTGGGCACTGCCAGTTGGGCCCAGGCGTCTCCGTTCCGGCTCCAGCTCGAGCGCGCGCAAACGCAGTCGTTCCACGACGCGTGGGCATTGCTCGTGCCGCATGGCATGGCATCCCTGCGCCGCTTCGCCGCAGGCCTCGCCACAGTATTGCCATGCACGGACAACGCTGACTCGGCTGGCGCGGACGGCGTGCGCTTCCCTGCCAACGACGAGGATCAGTTTCGCTCGCAATTCGCCGACCTCGCCATCGAGGCTCGCCTTCACTGCGCGCAAGCTCAGCGCCTGACCGGCGACGTACGCGCACGATGAGTTAGCCAAGTTGGTGCCATGACACGGTGAAGGAGTAAGTATTGTCGTGTTGGGTCTCAGCCTTCCGTCCTCGTCGTTGGTGCCACCCGCGCGCTCCAGTCGTGGAACTCGGCCTCGAACGCCGTGACCAGCGCCACGAAGTCGTCCAAGTCTGTCTCTCCGCATCATTCGTCAGCTCTCGTGGGTCTGATCGCCACCGCCACACCACTGCACCTACCGCAGGCATCCACATCTCGGCTGATGTCGATCACTGGTCGCTTGTTCTGTCGCCGACCGCCTCCATGTGAGTCAACATCAAGCCCTACAAGCTCAATTCGTACCACCAACAACTCACATTCTGCTCGCCATCTGCTCCACTCGCGCGCGGCTTCTTCGTCTGGTGCAGTCCAGCGGTCTTGCGAGTCGTCGCTGCTGCTGACGCCTTCGCTCCCAGCGTGGCGACAGCCTTCTCAAGCTCTCGCGCGTGCACGAGCTGCATCGCCGCGAGCTGCTGCTGTAGCTGCTTCACTCGCACGTCGCCACGCCGCTTGTCCTCCTCCAACGCGCGCGTCTTGGCATCCGCGTCTGCGAGTTGCTGCTTCTTGGCTTGGAGCTCTGCCGCGAGGCCGCGCCGCACGGCCAGCGTCAGCTCCAGGTGCTCCTTCTGCTCCGCCAGCCTCGCCGACACGACCGCTCCTTTGCGGTCTGCCGACCGAGAGAGCTTGGCGAGCGTGTCTTCGAGCTCGCGAACGGCCTGCCGATCGTTCTTGGCCTGGGCTTCAAGTTGGATGATGCGGTTCTGCCGCGCCACGAGTGTCACGTTCCTCCCGCTCAGCCGGATCGCCAGCTCGTTCGCCTCACCTCGCAACGTCTCGAGCAGCCGCTGCGTCTTGTCCGACTCGGCCATCAGCACCGCCTTCGTACTCGCAACGCTCTCCGCCAGTCCGTGCTGCGCACTAAGCAACGCTCGGAGACCGTCATTGACACGCATCAATCGATCGGACCGAGTGTCCGACTCGGTGGCGACCACATCGTCCACTTGCGGCTGTTCCTCTTGCGGCTGTTCCTCTTGCGGCTGATCGTCCTCTTCGCACGTCTCGGCCACTGTCTGTTGACTCCTGTCGTTCGTAGCCACCGTCTCCGTCGCCTCTCGGCGGTCCTCCTTCTCCATCACGAGCGCGTTCAGCTGCTCCTGGAGTGACCAGCACTTGGCAACCATCCGCGCCATCTCCGCCTCCGCTTGTGATTTGGTCTCTTTCAGCTCGTCCGTCACCGCATCAAGCTGGTTCCTGCAACTTCGCGCCAAGCTCTCTGCCGCTGCTCGCTGCGCCTCGAGTTCCAGCTTGCTCTTGGTTAGCGAGCCGATCTCCAGCTTCCACAACTCTGTCTCCTTCATGAGCAGCGCCTGGTGCTGCTGCACCTCGGCCTCCTTCTCGCGCGCCAGCTCAGCCTTCTCTCGCGCCAGTTCCTCGTCTCGAGCAACCAGTTTGATGTGGTAGCTGTCGTTCACCTTGACGAGCTGCCGCGCAAACAGCTCGCCTGACTGTTCCGCCGCCGTCAACTTCTGCTCCAAGTCTCGTATCGCCGCCGCCATGTCCCCCACGCGTCGCTCAAGTCTCGCGGCAGTCGTCCGGGAAGCAAGAAGCGCCAGCTCAACACTCTCCCGGTCGTTCTGTGCGGCCAACACCTGCTCCTCCAGTGCTCGCAGGTGCTCTCGGGCGACCGCCGCCTTGGTCGCGCCGTGTGACTCCGATGGGAGGGCAGTGGAGACCGGCACGGACGGACCTGGCGTTGACAGAGAGGCTCTGAGAGATCCGCGGCGACCGAGTGACGCTGGCTCCGACGGCCGTCTCGTCTTGCTCTTCCTATCGAGAGGAGGCGAGCCGTTAGTCTTCCCACTTGATGTCTCGACAAGTCCGCGCGGTCAACCCTACTTTGCCATGAGCGACGGTGACCGCGTCTTGGACGCGCGCCGAGTCTGCAGGTTGTCAGCATATGAACGCCTTTAGCCTCGCAGACACATGCACAGCTCACACCGAGCATTTTCGGACCTCCTTCGCAGCCAATGGCGCAGGCGGCGGCGCAGTCAGTGGCGTGGGCGTGATGCGGGACGACAAGTCCAGCCGGAACTCGGCGCTGCCTCCGCCACGTCAACAGGATCAGCCATCGAGCCCAGACATGCGAGGGAGGGACGAAACGAGGGCCTCACCCTTTCGACAGCGTGCTGAACGGGCCGCGCTCGTTCGCGCCGTCGTCGTCGCCGTCTGCGAGCAGAGCGAAGACCTGGTGGTCGTCCAGGTCATCGAAGTCTACGTCTGCCTCC
Organism: Phytopythium delawarense; assembly: GCA_023338175.1. Taxonomy (NCBI): domain Eukaryota; phylum Oomycota; class Peronosporomycetes; order Pythiales; family Pythiaceae; genus Phytopythium; species Phytopythium delawarense. Next base: position 17,447 of record JAADYF010000296.1, read on the forward strand.
TCGCCGTTATGGCTGTACGCGTCTTCGTCCTCCTTCCACGACTCGTCGGCGTCGTCACCTGAGGATCCGCCGCCTCGGTTGACCATATCGCTCGACACCGACGCCCGCCGCATGGTCCCCAGGTCACTCGGTTCGAGTCGTTCAGCCCCGCTTCAGGATGCTGCAGCGGTATAATTAGCCGCAGAAACTCGTTGGCTCGCGCAGTTAATGCAGTCGGAGGTGACGAGTGATCCACGGTCGCTCCTTGTCGATTCAGTCCCGCAGCGCGTGTATTCTCCGCTTCCTCCATCCCGGCGTGAAACGCGTCGGCCCTAAATATAAAATTCATCCGCTCCATCCCCCACGCACCTGCCAAACTGGTCTCACTTGACTGGGGCCGCGACGCGAGCCAACGATGGAGAGAAGTGCAGCGAGCTCGTGCGCGCCTTCTTGTTCGTTCGCCCATGGTGCCGCCGCGCCGGGTTGATGTTACCGTTGCTAGTGACTGCAGCACCGCCGCCGGGGCCTTTGTTGCTGGTATTGCTCGCGTTGTTGGCGCTTGTGGGTGTCCTGAGTGCGCGGCGTGGCGCGTCCACGACCTCGCGGTAGAGCGTCTTGCGCTCAATGGCTGAATCGTCCCATGACTTGCCGAACTGCTGCTTGCGGTTCACGCGCAGGTCCGGCGCGCCACGCTGCGCCTTTGCTTGCTGCTTGGCGCCAGCATTGATGCCGCCTCCGTTTGCAGTGGCGCCTTGGAGTTCCTCGCCCTCGGTGCGCCAGAACCACTCGCGCAGATCCGCGCGCTCTTTGCAGCGCACGATGCAGCGAAGCAGCAAGCGCAACAGGTAGACGGCGATGATGAGCGCCGACAGGATGATCGCGCAAAGGATGCCAGCTTTCATCGTCGTGATTACGTCGCGTACCATCACCATCTCGTTCTGGGCATGCACCAACCGCGTTTGTCAATCATCGGAAGGCCAAGAAAGCAGCGATCAAGCACATCCAGCGGCTTACCCATAGCGCGATGTTGTCGCGACGCACTTGGTCTAGCAGCCGCTCGTTGCGGTCGAACTCTTGCGTGACTCGAGTGTTCTGCATGATCAAACCACACAAACATTGTGAGCTAGCAATCGCTGTGACCATGGAGACTGGAGACTGCGCACCAGGTCGTTCAGCATTGACCGGATATCGTGAAGCTGTGTTGCCAATCCTTCTTGATGCGCCTGCATCATTGCATTCGGGATGACGTAAGGTCTCAGTGATCGCGCTGTTCCATTCCTACAAGCCGTACCTGAAGCAGCGCGGCAGTCTGCTGGAACTCTTCGACGTGTCGCGCGAGCCCGCTCTGGTTTGCTTCCAGCACTTGGACTGCATCGATGCACGGCAGCGCAGGGTCAATACTCACTCACCTCTCCATGACAGAGTCGCTATCTACCCCATTGTGTCGGGGAGGCGGACGTACTCTTCTTGGTGATGCGCAGAAAAATGTTCTCCAGACGACCCATGCTCTGCGTGGATCCCAGACTCGACACCCCTGACGCCACTTGCGTCGAACTGCTGGTGCTCGTAGTTGAGGAACTGACAGGTGCGGGAGCAACGCTTGTCGGCATTGTCGAAGAAGACGCATTTGACTTCGCGTGGCTGCCACTGCCACTGGCCGCGTCCCCACTTGTCGGAAGAGACTTTGTCGTGTTCGCAACGACAGCTGCTTTGCCACTGGAAGCGCTGAGCGACGGCGGCACTGCTGATGCAATTGTCGAAGAAGATGGAGCTGCAGCTGGTGGCTTTGAACTGATCGCATCGCTGTTGTCATTGCTGTCATCCTCCGAGTCGGATGAAGAGGAAGTCTCAGTGCTGCTGATATCACGTGCGTTTGTGCGCTTGATGACGGGTGGCGCGTCCTTCATCGTGCACACCCCGAAGCGCGAGTCGTAGAGCTCGTCGCCATAGATCAACAATCGGATCTTGGAGACGTTTGCCTCATCCAGCTGGCATGTTGGTAGATGGTCGTGCTCACTGTCTTGCTCCGCATTTGCTTGTGCCTCACCGTCATTCGAATTGCTGCTGTCCAACGACCCTGAGCCATCACTCCCCGGCAGCAATGGCTGGTCCACGATAGGCGTCACGGTGATCGTGGAAATGCCCTCCATCGCGGCTACCACCTCGGCATCAATGGTCTTTTCGAGCTGCGAGATCACTTGCGTGAACGTCCGGCCGTGAACCCTGCGCACACGTCCGCAGTGAGAGCCTAGAGACATTGGTCAGCATCAGTCAGCAGCGAACGTACTTGAGCTGGCTCAGCGTGCAGTAGTACTCGGACCCGTAGTGTGAGAAGAAGCGCAGCTTGATGTAGCGCACGTGCTGGTACGGCTCCAATGGGAACAGTTGCTCTCCGTTGCGGTACTCGGCCGTGAAATTGCCCAGCACGAGCCACGTGTCCGTCGGATAGTTGATGCTCCCGAGCACCAAGAAGTCCTTGACGGGGGACGAGAACTTCTCGTAGTTGGCGATCACGATCGCGTCGGCGTGCACCTGCTCCAGGCAACACAGCGTTAAGACTCTATCACCTCCGAGCTTGTTCCAACGACGGCGGCTTACATCTTCCGAGAGGCTGACGACGACCCACTTCTGCGGGTTCTGGCACGGCGTCATCATGTACCGGTCCTTGTCGGGCACGAGCAGACTTGTCGGGCTCTTGGTGTCGGCCGACGAGTCCAGGATGGTCGCGCCAGCGTCTAGCGATGCGTAGTTCTGCCGCCGGCCGCCGTTGTCGCCGTCCACGACTTCGAAGAGCCCGAGCGGGATGTCAATGCTCTCGAACTCGTCCTCCGCCTCGGTCACGCCGCGCGACGGCCGCGTCTGTAGGTCGTCGGCACATCAGAGAGAGAGAGACACCGCGCATCAGCTGCGCGTCACGCAGACAAGTGGATCCATCGTTCAGACGCCCACCTGCTCCACGTACACCTCCGTGACGCGCTGCGGCTTCGGCCCCGCGGTTGACGGCGCCTTCGCAGCCGGAGCAGAGATCGGATCACCATCTGGAGACGCTGCGGATGGAGAAGACGCAGTCTCAACGTTCGCGTCCGACAGGGAAAACGCAGCGCTACCTGCTGCACTGTCGCTCTCCTTGTCGTCCTCTCCTTCAGGAAGAGGAGCCGACTCGGCAGCAGCTGATCCCGCGTCGGTCTTCACCGCGACTGGGTCAGGCTTTGCCTCCTCTGCTTCTCGCTTCACGCCAGCACGACCGCTTCCCTTGGCGGCTGATGGAAAACTAGACGTCGCTGCTGACGCCGGGGTCGCCGCTGCCTTCCCGCTAGCACTGGCGCGGCTGCCGTCGAGCGGAAGAGGACCCAACGCCGGGGCGTCCGGCGTGACGATCGCGTCGACGCGCGGCGCGCAAAGCGCAGCGAGAATCAGGAGCAACGCAGCCATCAGTAGACGCAACGGACGCCGGCGCATCTTTTCCGCCCGCCCGCGTCGCGCGGCGGGGCCTGCATCCACCAGGAACGCGCGCCGCCGCCGGCCGTCGCCACGTCTCGGCCGCATCCTTTCCTTCTCTGCTTGGGCGAGCGATATTGGTGTTCAGGACAAATTCATGTGTCCCACACTCTATATCATTTCTTAGGTGCACCACATGAGCGCTTCTTAAAATGAATGACATGTAACACTACCGAGGGAATGAGGCGAGTCAGCAAGAAAGCAACACGACAACGATCACAAAGACGAAGATGATGACTTGGAGTCATCGTCACCTTTGCTCCCATCTCCGGGGATGATGAGCCTGGCTGAGCAACCAGCCAACTCGCGTTTCTCTTCGCTTCGGAAGCGGATTCCCTCCCTTCTCCTTCCTCTCCTTCCCTTCTCTCGCTCGCTCGGCTTCTCGTTCCCTTGATTTGCGAGCTCTTTTCTCAGGGGAAGCGGCCCGCTTGATGATCTGCAAGGTGCTCCCGCCTCTGTGCATTGCCCCGGCCCTGGGCTTAGCCCACGCCCTTGAGACAAGCTCGAGGGTCGCGGACGATGCTGGTGGCCGATTGATCGGTGTGGCGGCCGATCGGTTGGCTGTCTGAGCAGGACTTGGAGTGTCGAGAAGGATCGACTCGACGGTTTGGCATACATTTCCCAAATCAAAACCGAATCAGCTGCAAATGAGACCGTCGCCGAGCTTCAACTCCGCCATGTTCGATGTTTTTCTGCCTTCTCTATCGAAGTCAATGAGAATCTCTGTCGTGAAAGGAAACAGATAACGATCATTTCGATTGGCGTGGTCTCATAAATACTCCACCGGCGGCCACCTGCCCAAAACTGTCCACTGCACACAAAACTATCCCTACGAACCATAAATACGCTCACAGCGCGAGCTGCACGCCGCCGCCGCAGCCCATGGCCTGCTGCCACCGCACGGCGCCTGCGAGCGCCTCGGGGCCGGCCTTGACGCCCTCGCGGCCCTCCACACTGCCTCCGAGCGCCACGTCGCAGCCGGCGGGCGTGTCCAGCAGCATCAGCCAGCCCAACAGCGACACATAGCGGCCCTCGCCCTGCTCGGCCGCGAACGACTGCTGCCCGGGTGTCAGCGGGATCGAGCGCGCGCTCAAGAGGTACCCGCCGTCGATCTGGCCGCGAGCCAGCACCATGAGGCTGTGCGAGTCCTTGCCATCCACGGGGGACGTCCACCCGACGCGCACGACCAGGCAGTCGTCGTTGACGGTCTGCAGCACGGCCAGGTCCTTGGCGTGCGGGAAGAGCGTCCGGAGACCGGACTGCGACGTCAGTAGCCGCCACGAGCGGAACACGAGCTCGCTGCTCGACACGCCGCCCAGCGACGTGCTCAGATGGTACTGCGCGTCCTCCGCCGAGTGGGAAGACCAGCCAAAGAAGCTCTTGTCTTCACTGTCGCCTTCGACGCGGGACGCGTGCTGCGCCATGATGTCCCCGTAGCTCTGCTTGACCCAGTCGAACGCCGCGCCGCTAGACAGCGGGCGAGAGAACAGTGAGCACAGATACGCCGGCACGGCCTCCGTCTCGGCGCAGTAACCTCCGCGCGGGTGGACGATACGCTCGCCCTCCTCCTCCTCCTCCTCCTCGTCCTCCTCTTTCACCTTGATCTCAGTCTTGATGGCCTCGGCTTCGCCCGTGCGGCTGCGCTTGAGCACCTCGTCGACCGCCTCGTCCGCGCGCTTGCGCTTCCGGTCCGCCGGGTCCGCGAACGCCTCGTTGGAGAGCGTGAGCTCGCACTGCAGCGCCTGCAGCACGCTGTTCTGCGCATCCAGCACGTCCAGCTGCTCCTCCAGGAACCGCTTCTCAGTGCGCAGCACGTCCACCGCCTTGACCAGGTCCAGGAACGTCGACGCGGCTGGGATGCGAGCGCCCAGCTCGCCCTCACACGCGGCCTCGCCCACGATCTCCTTGGCAGACTTGAGGTGGTCCACCGAGCCCGAGACGGCCAGCTCTTCCCGCTCAGCCTCCAGCGCCGACACCTCGTCGCGCATGCCGCGCACGCGGTCCTTGGCCGCGTTGGTGCGCCGCCGTTCGTTGGCGTTGTGGCGCTCGCGGCGCTGCTTGGCCGTGAACTGCGACGCGCGGCCGCCGCGGCGCTCGCTGCCGGTCGCCGTCGACGCGCGCGGGGCCCGCGAGATGACAGGCGTGGCCACCGTGGCGTTGAGCGCCAGCGGCAGCGGCTCGACGTCCTCGAGCTCCTTGTAGAAGTGGTGCGTCACGTCGAAGACGCTGTCGAGCTCGCACTTGAGTAGCGTGTCCGGGTCCGGCAGCAGCGCGAGCGCCGCCGGGTCGGCCGGGTCGAGCTCCGCCATGGACAGCAGGTCGGCCGTTGTCATGGGCCCCACGGACACGGTCGTGAGCCCCGAGGGGGAGCCGCCGGCCTCCGACAGGCTCAGGTCCACGTAAATGGGCGACACGAAGCGCTGCGCCATGCCGTCTCCTGTCCGTAAGTGGAGTGTCGTCCACAGAAAGGCTTCAAGTCTGACAAGTCCGCTCGTTCTACGCGGAGGGCGAAGGGTAGGGCGACTGACACGTTCTGGCGAATTGTGAGTTGCGGAAATCCAGAGGATTCGCCTGTGCGCGTGCGGGGATTCTGACAAGTGAGGGCAGGCAACGGCAACCGGTTGCCGCCGCGCCTGCGGGCCGTAAACTCGGGACGCGACTACTCCGCCGCCGCACGGAGCCGAGCCGCCACCACCCGCGCTCCTCTTCGCTCCCACTCATCCGTGCGCTTGAGGGGATTAGTCTGGAGACCCGCCATTTTCGGGCATTAGGTATCGGATACATTCGCTTTTTTGTTCTTCTCGATCCTTGTGCTTGCTATTTTGGTGGATTTAGCGTCGCCATACTGGGACCAAGTGATCATTTAGTGTTTGGAGGGATCCACTGCAAAGGACCACCTTGTGTTGCTAATGCCCAAGGCCCGCGTTCGCGTGAGTGTGACAAGCTTCGCCCACGATGAAAATGCTCGGCAGGGGACCCGCAGCGTTCCTCTTGGTGTTTGTATGCCGCACGTTCTTTTACGCGCCGGACTAAGCACAAATGGCAGAGTGGGCCGCGCAGAGACCGCGCCAAGCGGCGCGAGATTGGGGCGATAGGATGGCGCGTCACGCGCCGAGTTCGCGATCTTGCGGCCGCGCGAGGACTCGGCGTTTGTATGTGAGTCAACGCAATGGCATCGGGATCATCCAAAACGCATTCGTCGTTGGCACAGAGCTCGTGCTTTTTTATCCGGCACGCTGCGTGGTCCCGGGCCACGCAAGGTGGAGGTGGGCGGCTGAAAATTTCGAGTTTGGCCCTCCAAGACGCGCTACAATTCAATCCAGTGTAACACGAGCGATTGGATCCCTCGTGATGCGTTTTCCAGGCATTTTGGCCGCGCGAGAAGAGTGCGAGCGGCTGCATCAGGACCATTCTCGGGTCTGAAAGCTGTTGCAAAAAGCCGAAAGCGCAAAGCGGAAATCGAAAAGCGAAAAGCGAAAAGCGGCCACGACCACGTGGGGCGTGGGTGAAGTTGAATCGCGCGGCGCGAGCCAGCTGGCGCGCGCGTCCCGGACAAAGTATGGCGCTCCGCCACAGTGGCAACGGGTATCCCCGTCCCCTGGTTCGATGTTTAGTCCCGACCGAAATCGCAAACAACAATCGACGCTCCTCCTTGGAGTCCCCCACGGCTCCTCCCGCCCCACCGTCGCGTCGGTTGTGCAGAGCGCGGGCGGACTGCAGTCCGGCGTCAACAAACCGGTTCTCGACGCTGCAGGATGTGCGCAGCGCAGAAAACAGCACAAGGGACGGGATCACCTGATCAAATTGGACGCGTTTGAGAACAGATATCGTGGATTAGATAGTGTGCTCAATTCCAGATTCAAACCGCAATAACACCGTCATAATCAATACATGGACTACGGTTGGTGTTATTGGGGCATATTTTTTCTTTGCAATCTGACTTGTTGGGTCGGTATCCAGTTCACTAAAACGCGTCTGAAGCACGACGGTGCAACTGTGAAACCCTGCAGGATGATCCGCATACAGGAGCCAAGTGTTCCGGCCCAAACCGTCTCTGTGTATCCTCCGGCGCTAAAGAAATACTGGAAGTGAGCTTATCGAAAAAGAGACCGGCGAAGTGAAAGTGCCCACAACGCCACACATGTATCCGCCGCTAATGCGACTCACCGTGCATTAGCTGCGGATTCACCTGCAGTTGGTAACTGCACTCGTCCCCAAGTCACATGATCACACCGGACGACATGTCGAAATGCCCGCATCGAAACGCCCTCCACTCGCATTGCCGTGCATGTCCAACGTCCGCCCCACGCCAGCACCCCGAATGAGTGCACAGTGGCGCTACTTTTAGAACCCACCGTGCCGTTTTTCGAATGCATTTCTCCATATATATCGAAACATGCACTTCAACACCATCCACTCGGCCATGCGGACATCCTCCACCACCGCATGTCCGTCCGCAGCTGCGGCCATGCGGATGCCCACTGCTTCGTCCGCGGCCACGGGACCAGCCACGGCGCCGCCGTCACGCACGCCGTCCGCCCCGCGGCCCGTCCGCGAGCTGCGCCGACTGCTCCTAGCCGCATCTGATCCTGTCCATCCCCAGCACGAGGCGCGGCCATTGGCCTGTGCGGACGGTCCCCATCCGCACGCGGACGCGGCCCTGGAGCTCGCGCTGCTGCGGACCTGGCGGCTCCTCTCGGATCCGCAGAGTGGCCCGCTCCTGGGCCGCAGTTTCGGCCGCCGGGGCTGGCGCCGGCTCGGCCTGCTGCTCTTCTCGTCCAGCCAGCGGCTCGTCTCGGCCGCGGCCGCCGTGCTCCAGGCCGCGCTCTGCCCCGCTCCGGACGCCCCGGCCCGGGGTCCAGAGGCCCACATCCGCATCATCCGCAGCGAAACTGAGGCCCGTCCATCCTCTGCGGACGACCTGCCGCCGGAGCAGCTGCGGGCCGCCTGGGCCGCCGTCCTGGACAGCGCGTGTGACAAGCTGCGCGACTGCCTGGCCGGCCAACTCGAGCACGACCAGGCGGACGGCCACCGTCTCGGTGCTGAGTCCGTCGAGAACCCATCCGTGGCGGTGGCTGCGCGTCTCGTGCGCCTTCTTGGCGCCGCTGTCGCCTTCTACGTGGTACACCACGCGCCTCCCCACTGCCTCACCGACTCGTTGGACGGATCGCGAGCGCTCGACCTGCTGCTCGAGCTCGCGAGCCTCGAGCCTAGCCAACCCGCGCTGCTCTACGTGCATCTGGCCGCCCTGCGCGAGCTCTCGACGCTGCAGTCGGCCGTAGAGGAGACGCAGGACCCGCTCCTGCCGGATCCATTACTGCAGCGCCTCCTATGTCAGCTCACACAAGCGACCCGGTCCGTCTCCGCTACTAACGCTCGGGCGGTCGACTCGGTGCGCATCCGCTGCTGGTGCCTCTACCTCGAGCTTCTCTCCAACGCGACGCCCTCCCGGCGTGTTCTACCACCGGTCGATGCGGTCCTCACCGTCAGTGACGCTCTGCTGCTTGCTGTTGACACCTCACTCCAGCATGCCGCTCTCCAGTGGCTCGTTGTCCAGCTCGACGTCGACAAGACCGAGTCGCCCTGTAGACTAGAGCACGCTGAGGCTCTGGCGAGGGCCTTCCGCCTCTCCGGCACGCTCCGCTCGCTCTCATGGCTGCTCCTGCACTCGGAGCGTCCGGTGAGAGAGCAAGCCGCCATCGTGCTGACCCTCGTGGA
>JAADYF010000297.1:0-26573 GCA_023338175.1 Phytopythium delawarense
ACGCTTCTCTTTCAGAACCCATCGATCTGCCTATTCCTACTTCAAACCGCTTCTGCGTCTGTTACTTCCACTGCCAAATCGATCGTTGGTTTTGAGCCTTCAACGCCTTCAAGTCACCTACATGATGTTCACGGGTTTATGAAGCAACTACGAGACACTTGCCGTTGGCCTGGAAGCAACAGTCAGCTCCAAACGGAACTTGAAGCACTCCAGTGGCGTGTTTGGAGTGCTCTGCAGGCTGGAAAGGAAGTAGTGCAAGACAAGCTTCTCTCTTTTTCACCGGAGATCTTGCCCAAAGCCACGTCGCCTCTGGCAACCGTCGCTGGCAAAGTTGATCTTTACGCCCTTCAGGTCTTCGCGCGAGAAGGGTTTCCAACTGTAAAGCTGCCAACCTCAACGATTTGTGCAAGTTCAGGCCTTTGGTTCTACGAGGTCGTGCTTCTTACGAATGGCCTCATGCAGATCGGTTTCCTTGATGAAGATTTCTCAGTGGATCCTGCACAAGGTCAGGGCGTTGGTGACCATGCAAGTAGCTGGGCGTTCGATGGCTATCGATGCAAGAAGTGGAACGTGAGCTCTCAAGATTATGGCGAGCGGTGGCATGTGAACGACATCGTTGGTGTCCTTCTTGACACGGACCGAATGGAGATCAGCTTCTTTTTGAACGGGAAGTTTCTCGGTGTTGCATTCGGAGCATCCACAGTCGCCACGAACTCATTGATGGTTCCAGCAGCGTCACTGAGTGTGTGTCAAGCTGTTGAGTTTGTTATTGGACCACCTAATGAGGTGATTGCTAGTGCAAGGACATCAGCTGATCGTCAGGAGCTTTACCAGGAAGCGTTTCGCTTTTGGCCTGTGCTTGAATCACAGCAAGATCAGCGCCGGCTCAAACCCGTAATTGCGGCAATGACGACAACAGAGGCCTTGCAGCAGACAGAGCGATGCGAAACATCGGCTTTAGTTGGAGCTTGCCAACCATGCAGTGATGATGGTGATAGTGTCGAAGATGACAGCGATATTGACCACGACTATGGAGCATTGCGGACAAATTCGAGCTTCCTTGGGGCTGACGAAGCTGATACGACGAGTGAAGGTACAATGACTGAGCGAGCAATCGCGTTTGAGGTCCGCCGACATCCAGTCCAGTCTCGCGACGGCCAAGATTGCAGACTATTTGAGTCTTCGCTTGGTGCAGCAGCCATCAACGCCGAAAAAGATGAGGAGAGCAGTCGACGGCGAGAGCTCGTCGATGGCTTGACATCCCTTGGAATTCCTTTCGAATGGGCTCTGCGCTGTGCTCTTGAAACGACCTTTTCAATCAACGAAAGTGGCTCTGTGAGCTGGGTACTCGAGCAGATGGAAAAACAAGCTGGTCAGCCCGGAGGCTGGCTTCCTCCAACTAATGCTGAGGGCGAGATGGATGGCGCCGAGATTCGCTGGCCGTCCCAAGCATCTGTGCGAGCAGTGGGAGCTAGTCACTCTGCGGGATATATCGATGGTCTTGCAGAAGCTGCGGGGTCATCGAGATCGATCAACAGCGCTGAAGAGGGTGAGAAATCACAAAGTGAGAACATAGCGCTAGACGACCACGGCAGCCGGCATCGCTATAATGTGGTTCCGCCGTCGTTACTGGCTGCACCAGGAGCTGTGGAATCCAAATGTTCAACAGCACCAATAGCTGTGGATGTGGGAGAAGAACCGCTTGACCTACCGAGCGAGCATTTCACCGCTGACATTTTCGGCCAAGATCGGGATGAACTGTTTGACTCTGTATGCCCACCCATGCAACGTGCCGCTCCGGCTCCGAGTGGGACACCAACTGACAAATCTGCTCAACGCTCAGAAAAAGTAACGAGCTCACTACCGTTGTGCATAGCGGTTGACACGGTGCTGATGGTCAACTATTCACGGCTCGCGTTGACGTCGTTATTCGAAACGACTGGAGACTCTAGCAACGGGCTCACACAAAAGCTATATCGACTTGTTGTCAGGTGGATTGACGAGGAGCCCACAAGGCTCGCGCTGGTGAGATTCTTTCGCGTTGCGAATGGGTTGTCTCAAGGTGAACCGCGGCTTGTTGGAGATGGTGCCGCGTTTCTTAGAGATTGCTCCAGATCGCCTTCGTTACAGCTCGAGCAAACGATGCTTTCAATGCTTGATGAAGAGTTGCAGCAGCGTGAAACCACTTCAACTGATGGTTGGAACGAGTCAGCAGCGAGCAGATTCCCGCTCTTTGGACTGCTGTTCGAATCTATGCAGCTGATTTGCCTCCAGGCTGTTTCTATCACCAAAGCGTTCTCTAGAAAGCAGCAGCACAGTACAGATCTAGAGTCGTTGACTCTCGATGCAGCCTGGCTTGCGTGGCTTGGAGGTGTCATCTTTTCGCACGCCGAACGAGTGATGAGACGAGAAATCAAATCCAGTTCATCCAACGCTGCTCGATTTGCCCAAACAGCGTCGTCCACATGCTACAGCTTGGTGTTTTTCAAGCAACTTGCAAAAATTGCTTTGCAACCAGCCCCATGCAGTATGATGCAATGGAAATACGTTGCAATCAAGTTGCTGGCGCGCATTTGCTCGAGCCTAAAGAGTGCACAGGCTGTAGCTCCACAGAACTCACTAAGTAGTGGCGCCGAATGTGGACAGTCAACCTGGTTTTGTGATCCCACTGAAGCATTCCAAGATTCGCTCTCTGTGCGAGCCCTTGTCGAGCTATTCACTCTGCGGTTTCGGCGTGAAAGTACCAGTCGAGTGTACATTTCTGAGATTTCGAGTGCGATTCTCGAGCTGTTAAATCATCTCGCGAGGCCTTTGAGTCGACAGAGAGATATCGTCGCAAACGCTTCACAAACCCATGAAATGCATGTCGACAAATTGTCATCGACGTCGATTTCGGTGTCGTGGAGACACAGGCAAAGTGCCATCTGCAGCAGGACAACAAACACAGCCGAAGAAACTGCTGTGAAACCCACCGACAACGTTTGTGACCAGTGCGGGGCGAATATCGTCGCACTCCATGTTGAAGCCATTCCGTCGAGTCTCACGACCATTGCCTGCGGTGAAAAGGAAAATGAAGTATCCCTGCGGGTTTTGCCGTGTCAGGGAACGACCACGCTTCGCAACTTGGCTCCTGACACAACGTACCGAGTGTGGTTGACGCAATTCAATTCCGACGGAAGTGTAGGCACGCAAGATGACAGCTTTGAAGGGACTTGTTCCAAAACAATGGGAGCTACTTTGGACGAGCTAGAGGTCCAAACACCAGTAGAACCCCCATTTGAGTTCGACCCAACAAACGCAGGCAAGAACCTCGTGGTGCTCAAGCAGAATCTCACGGTAAAAAATGCAATCAACAAAAAGTGGCATTCAGTGAGAGGCACCGTCGGGTTTGAAGAGGGGGTGCATCATTGGCAAGTTCGCATTGATGTGTGTGTCTCGAAGAATATTTTCATCGGTGTGTGCACTGCGCAAGCGTCTCTTGAAAACTACATCGGAAGCGATGCATTTGGTTATGGCTTCCTCGCGAACAAGGCGATTTGGAACAACAAAACCAAGTTGCACTCGTATGGAGAGATTTTCAAGCAAGGCGACGTCATCCGTGTGACGCTTGACTGTAACACCAAGACCCTTGCATTCAGCCGCAACGGCGAGTCTTTAGGTGCTGCAGCGACGAATATCCGCCCGGGGGGTGAAAGAGGCGTCCTTGGCGCTGATAATACGACATGCAAATGGTTCCCGGCGTTTTCGCTGTACAACAAGGATGACCAACTCACTTTGATACCTCCTGCCACCTCCATTCAGTCGTCAGTGGCTGAACCGCACCAAATGGTGTCGCAATACTCATCAGTCGATGAGAGCATTGTCGCGATGCGTCGATTAGATACCTACAAACGTGAAATCTGCATTGCTTCTTGGTCTGCTGAATTCTCTGACCAAATTGAAGACAGCTCTCATTCGTTTGAAGCGATTGATGATGCATACCAGTTCTTCCGGAAGTGGCGGATGGGGCACATGATCGTCCGAGAGATTGAATTGGGACGACTCATCTTCATCAACAGCTGCCGTCAAGCAACTGAAAAGTATGGTCTTCATGCTGGAGACACTGTATTCACCAGTCAAGGGCAATGTGTCGTGCTGGGAGAATCACACCACCATCTTTGGTATGAAGTCGATTCAATCAGTAGCTTCGAGACAAGTGATCAGTCTCAACAAGATCGCAAGGTGGAGGTGGCTGCTTGGAGCCGCAGCCACTGTCTCGACATGCTGAAAAATGCTGATGAATTCCCAATTCATCGTCTTAGCGATGGCGACGAAAAAGGGCCTTCTCACCCCGAGAACCTCAGCGCCACTGTTACTGCAGAGCAGTTCAGGAATTGTCAATCCGTTTGGAGCCGATCAAGCGAAGTCGCGACCTGGGACTTCAAGTTGGTGAGTGCCCTCGACTCGTTGGCACTTGCAAGACGTGATCCTAGCACGCGCTACATCTCCTACAAGGTCGTTGCAACCGCTTTACTTGGGGGTTTGATTCCCTTGGAGCAATTTCAAGCGCACTTTGATGTGTGCAGCGAGCAGTTTGGTGGCGAACATCACCTCATCAGTTGTCTTCTCATGCGTAGCGCGTTCCTGATCACGCTCAACGTTTCCGTCTACAGAGCCGCTCGCTTTGTGATGCCTACAAATCATTTCGCGCGCTTGTTTCCGGGAGCTTCAATGCCAACTCAAGGGTCAACCAGGACGAATGATCCCCAACCTGCGCATGAGGGAGCAATGGCTATGGTGATGCTGGCTTCGATGTTGTGTTCGCCACGGTGGACAACATGTGGTGGTTTATCGTCAAGCCAGACCACGAGAGGAGCAATTGTACGAGCACTCTTTCAAAACCAAAAGGAGCGGCTGATGCGCGAAGATTTGGAATATAGCATGACAGCAGCACCTGTGGTTTCCGTGCGAACTAGTACAGAAGCATTGGATGAAGCTGTGCTCACTCCGGCATCGACTGATCTACCGACCGTCAGTGTTTCGTATCCGGCAAGAGCGCGTGCTTCGTGCTTTTGGCAGCTGTTGCGTTCCAAGTCAGCAACATCGGAGTATCCTAGTCATTGGTTGCTGCCGAAGAAGTCCCACGCGATGACGACGCTTTTTGCTCAGCTGAGCAAGCAGCTGGCAACTCGGGAAGCCATGGATTGGCGACGTGAAGTCACCCGAGCTTTTGACGCTCTACCAATCCGCCAGACTTTTGCTGTTTCAGTCTCGAGCGTGATGGACGCGAGAAGATACTCTGCTGGTGGAAGCTGTGAGAGCAGCTCGCGCAGCTTGGAACTCGACCAACCCAACGATGGAAGCTCGGGAAATGAAGCGGATGAGTCAACATCGTCTTCATCTACCGAGACTGATCTCAGTGTCGAGTACTTACGGCTGCTTGAATGTGCTGCAAATGAGATCCAGTCCCCCGATTTCCCTCTATTCTCTCCAGTTCCACTGGTGAGGCACCATCCAAATCCAACGCTAGAAGCGTCTCAGACCTCTGTAGAAGTCATGATCGACGTTAACACCTCGTTGTTCATGCCGGCAATTGTTCGCAATGAGTGCTGCTACTACCCGACTCGATCGGAACTGTTGGGGTGGTATTTCCACGCGGGTCAGCTTATTGGCATCGCGTGGCGAAGCAGAGCTCTTTTACCTCTACAGTTCATGTCAAAGGCATTATGGGACGAGCTTGTGGACCCTATTGGTGAGATCGTCAAAGACACACGACCGGTGCAGATTTCAACTGCGTCCGGAGTTGAATGTAGCAACGATGACGTGCTAAAGGCCAGAGCGCGGGCGCGTGAAGAAGCTATCGATGTGATTCGAGACGGCCTGCTTTCGATTGTCCCAAGTCGCTGTCTAATGCTCTGTGGAAGCGGTGAGGAGCTTCGAGCGCGACTGTCGGACCTCGACGTTCAGTTTGTCGATGCGCTTCATTCCCGCGCAGTTTACAACAAGACGAATCGCCACCATCGTCTCTTCTGGGCAGTGGTAAGGGAGTTCTCAGGCGTCGAGCGGAACCTATTAGCCAAGTTCATTTCCGCGGGTAGATCCAGTGACCGAAAGGTGAATGATGAAGGCGGGCTTGTGTTGGAGCTGGCAGACGCCTTGCATGATGGCCGAGATCGGCCGGACGCCTGCTACCCTGTGATGACGCTTGTCAATGGCCGAACGCGGCGCCTCCACTTGCCCGAGTACTCGAGCGCGACGGCTTTACGAACCAAGCTCACCCTCGCCATGACGAACCTCCAGTTGGAATAGATATCGAGAGGCATCAACGACCGAAAAGTAAGATGTGAATCGATAGCTGAATTCCTTTCCATCCGTCCTTGTGTTGTCTAGTGTGATTTAGCTTAAATATACAGATGAGAGACCGGGATCCTAATCCGCAGATGACCCGCTCGTGGATAGGTACTTCACATCGATGAACAGCAATCGTTTGGGTGCCGTCCGGAGTTCACGCCTCCACCCACAGTGCACCAGCGATATCCCAGCGAAGGGAAGGCTGCCGTCGATCGTGGACATAAGATAGCGTGTGTGTGTGGGCCATTGAACGCCCATCGCCGCTGATCCCCGGCTGATGCCGGTGCTTGCAGATGTTCGCCACTACCTCGCAATCTCGAGTCGACAGGCGTCTTGCAGCAGCTCAGTAGTCTGAGGGTTCTCTTGAAGTGTCTGCGACGACTCCACTTGCTCTTCAAGTCCTATACCACGCGCTCCGGGATGGCGTTGGGCTGGTTGTTCTCACCGGTGCGGGCCTCGACCAGAAGAGGGTTGCCGACCGGGTCTTCGTCATCCATGGAGAGGGCACGCGAGCGCTTGCTCGGGGCGCTAAGCACCCAGCCATTACGGCTGTCGTCGACGATCAGGAACACAGCCAGGAAGAAAGTAAGCACGGCCATGCCGAGCAGCATGAGCATGTCGGCCTCGTAGCTCCCCGTCTCGTCACGCAGGTAGCCGATGACAAGGTTGCCGACTGTCGCACCGATCGAATCGGCGATCTCGACAATGCCAAAGGCCGTGCCGAAGCTCTTGCGGCTGACCGAGTTGGGGATGGCGGCCATCAGGATCGTCGGGGTGAACGACAGGCAGACCGAGATCAGCACCATCGACACGATCGGGTCGACGTTCGTGAAGACCATGAAGACGTATGCCAGGATGGAAAGCAGCGACGACAGGATGATCAAGAACATGCGGCCGCCGAACTGGTCGATGAGCAGCCCGATGAAGGGCGCGAGCACCACGAACGAGTGCGAGACGCTGCTCACGATACCCGCCTTGACGATCGAGTAGCCGTAGCGCTGGTACAAGTAGCTGCTCGAGACGTTCTGGAACAGGTGGAAGACGTTGATGAAGTTGACGTGAAGCAGCGCGATGATCCAGAACATGCGCGAGAACTGCTGCACGCTCTCACACGACATCTGCTTGTGGTGCGGGTGGGCCTGGCGCCAGCGGTGCTTGAGGCGCTTCTTCTCGGCGTACTCCTTGAGCCACTGAAGGCCTGGGTCGAGGGCTTCGTCGCTTACGACTCGGCTCTTGACGATGCGCCGGAGACGACCGGTGAACTTGCACACGAGGATGCCGACGATGGCCGACGCGACGCACACACCACAGCCGTACCACAATGCTTGGATGTATCCACCAAAGTAGAGCGCGATTGGCGCGACCGTCGCCTTGGCCAGCATCTTGGATACGTTCGTCATGGCGACGCTCACGCCCATGGCGAACGTGAGCTCGCGGTTGCGGAACCAGAACGCGATGAGCACGCGGGCGCCGACGACGACGCTGCCTTCACCGACGCCGAAGAAGACGCGGCCGAAGAGCGCAACCCAGTAGAGCTTCATCTGCATGCCGAGCGCGAAGATGGCTTGGCCGACGCAGATCCAGACGAGGAAGAAGCGGATGCTGCGGTGGCCGCTCTTGTCCAGCAAGCGGCCGCCGAGCAGCGGCAGGAACATGCTCGGCACCGACACGGCCGAGATGAGCGCGCCGTACATGGTGTTGGTGATTGGGAAGTCCGGGTCGTCCAGCATCATTTGCTCCAGCGAGGACAGTCCATTCTGTCGTATCGGCGATTCACAAGCGCGTGTTAGATTAGGCCATTCTTCCATGGGGTGACGGAGGGAAGGACGCTCTCGTGTCCATCCAGACACATAGAAGTACGACGGGCGAGGGGGCGGAGGGCGATCCGATGGATCCGGCGCCATCATCCTCTTGCCGACTGGCGAACGGAAACAATCGAGAGACGACGACTGACCTTGACGAAGTGGCCGCCGAACGGGATGCAGCTCATGAGCAGCAGCAGGAAGAAGCGGTGCGAGGGGGACGTCGTCTGCCAGAACTGCCAGGCCGGCGCCACGTGCAGCGGCGCGCGCGGCGGCGGTAGCTCGCGCGCGTCGTAGCCCTCGGCCAGGCCGCGCACGAGCGGCGTGATCTCGCTGGGCGACGACGGCGGGTCCTTGGGCGCCATCGGGGCGGGCGGGCCGGCTGGCGGGCGGGCAGGAGGAGCAGGCGAGCGTCCCGGCGGTTCGCGGTTGGGCCGCCGCGCGTGACGCAGCAGGGAAATGCGCAAATGCCTGGCGCGGTCGGCGGTGGGCGAGGAGCGCAACGGAAGGGTGGAGGTCGCGCGAAGGTCGCACGAAGCGGCGGCAGCCGATACAAAACCCGAGATGTCGCGGTTTCTAGGTGAGAGTCCGATCAGGCTTTTTTGTGTGGAAGAGAGCGAGCGAATGGTTCTAGCTGGCCGGCAGGTATGTTGGAGAATGTAGGAAGGGCTCGAGCTGAAGCCTGGGGCGAGGCATCAAGGCGGAAGATCGCGGGGAAATCAGGCGGCGAGCCTTCTGCTCCTCGATCCCTCCCTCACGTCGCGCTCTCCACTCGGACGAGGCGAAGTGTCTCGCGGCGATTGGCCAGAAGCGCGTGGATCTTTTGTGGTTGGCGACTTGCGATCCAAATCGGAGCGACGGCCGCCGTAACCGCTAGCTCGGAGGCAGTCAAAACGTCTCTGGGAGTCCAGAGGAGGCGTCGAAGGATTGCGTTGGACCGGCAGGCGCGCGGACGAAAAGACCGCGGCGACAGGCACAACCTGCTGTCCCGTGGGGCGTAAAGCGGAGCGGCGAGCGAGCGGACGACGCCCGCACCAGTGCTACGGTGCTGCGTGCGTGCGCTCCGCTGCTGGAAGCTCAAGCACGCGGGGCCGCCACAATGCCCAGCACCGAGACTGGCGCCGAGCCACGCGCGCGGGAGCAAGCGCCGCTCCAAGATTATCACTGCGATGAGCGCGTCGTCGGCAAAATCCTCTCCAACCGACTACTATATATCAGAGGTACAAAGGATGTTATATAGTATTGTATCTTCAAGTTATAGAGCATGGGAAATAATAGTTGGAACAAATATTAGAGGCTCGTCCGCGACGATTGCCGCAACCGTCGTAGACTTGCTCTGGAAGTTTCGCGGACTGCTCCATCGGACCAATCAGAAACAAGATTCGCGCCCTTTGGACCGAGCCACGGGTCTCCGACCAATCAGCGGCCAATATCTGGTGAAGTGATCCCACCGATGAACTGTGCTTGTCCCGACGGCGTCCGACTCTACTCCCTCTCTACAAGGGACGATCTCGACACGCATGCACCAGCAGAATTCGATACACACCGCGATATAAATGGAAGGGAAGGATCATGGTGTGATGGCCACTTGTGGATCACGCGGGGCGCGGGAATGGTTCCAGTCGTGTGGGCAGACTGAGATCGCACCCTGTTATCACACTCACTTCATGATTCAGCCAGTCGACCAGTTGGAAACAAAGCAAGGTGTCAAATCCATTCCAGTAAAAGGGGAACCGCAGAGCATGCGTGACTAGAACTGCGGAGTGCAAAGCTCTTGAATCCGAAAGCGTGCAGTCCTTGGCCGATGTCAGCATCTTGCCAGTCTCGCACCGATGTTGATGCCGCGGAACCAGCTCCAGTCACATATTCACGCCGGTCGCGATCCTGAACTCAAGCCCAGCTCGAGAGCGACATAATTCCCGTATATAAAGATATCACGGTCGACGCACGCTTCAACATGGCCAAGCCAATCAATCACCAAGTCCTTTTCTGATCCCTTCTACTCAATGAGGATACCTCCTCGACCACTTCCATTGGAAAGTGTTCAATCGACTCCGATGGACACGACACCGTCAGCAGCACAGCCATCATGGCAGTGCGACACGTCGCAAAGACGCGTGGCCGCTTCGAGGTTCCAAAAACCCTCGGCGCGTGCGTCACGCTCGCCGCGCCGCGCTGTCACCGTCCATTGCCCTCGAGCCACGCGCTTCCATCCAATCACTTCGTGTTCCGAATCAACGCTTCTCCTAGAGCCACGGCATCCATCCAAAGTACGTGCGGCCCAAAATGTCTGGGGCTGTCGCGAGCTTCAACAGCTCCTGGGCCTGCGCAAGCGCGGTGAGTCCCGCCGTGAGCTCTCCTGACGCCGACGTTGCCGAACCGTTGCTGGCCCCAACGGAGTCGACGAGCGCGTGGAACTTGGACAGCTGGGCCTTCAAGTAGATGTTCTGCGCGAGCTCCTCCTTGAGCAACGTGTGCGGTGCGAACCCCTCGAGTTTGCGTCTCGCAATCGCAATCTTGACGTCAGGCAGCCACAGATCCCCATTTGCATCTGTCGCAGGTGTTGAGACGCGTGGTGCCGAGGAGTGGGCCGACAGTGACGACGCTGACGACGACGCCGATGCTCGACCACGACCTGCCCGCGACGTTCGCGGCTCCTTTGCCGCTGGCTCATCGACCGAATCAGTCTCACCAACCGACTCGGATGTGAGAGACGAGGGCTCGCCGTCACCTGCAAAGATCCCTGACTGGAAAGTCGTCGTGGTCTGCTGCCAGTCCATCAGCGGCTCATGCAGGAACACGTTCAACACGCTCTCAATGACCTGCTTCTTGGAGCGCAGAGCCTCGAACACGAGCTGCATCTCCTGTACAATGAGGTTGTGTCCGTCGTACGGCTGCAGTACAAAGTCCATTTGTCGCGTGTAGCGGAATGGAATCAGCTCTGGTACAGGAAGTAGGCTCGCACCCGCGCCGAAACTCACTCCAAAGTCGATCCCCACGATTCGCCCGTCCGATAGGTCGAGTAGGAAATTGTCCAGGTGGCGGTCGCCGATGCCCAGAATGTACGAGCACGCGTTAAACACGGCCAATGACGCCAAGAACCGATCTCGAATCGCCAGGAAGGCGTCGAAGTCGGAGCTGAGCCGGAAGAGCTGCCGACGAAGCAAATCACCCGGCAACTGAGCCTGCACCTGTGTAAATGTGGTTTCAACGTCTCGGGAGCTTGGAGCGATCACCTTGGCGCCGAAACTCGTGCCGCGCTGTTTGAGAAGAAACGACTCATACGTCTTTGCTGCCGTCGTGTTGAACAGCTCGAGCTTCTGTCGCTTGTTGCTCTGTAGGTGAGCGCAGCGCTCGTCTTGCCGCAGCTGGGTCTCGATAACACTCTTCAGCGTTGATGTTCCGTCGAGCCACTCGATCAAGCCGATATCTTGCGTCATCGGAATGACTTGGTACGTCCGGGTCGACAGTTGTCGGTTGCGGCACTGCGGGTCGACGCGCAGCACGTGGTTCATCACTCCAAAGAGCTGTTCGATGCGTTGATCCAGCCGTAAATCTTCGCCGCCCTTGACCAGGAACGTGTAGTCGCGCTCGTTACTGCAACGAAGTGTCAAGCGCTTTGGAAGTTGCTTCGACGGTAGCACGCCCATCATTGCATCGAAGCTGAGAATAGTTGTGTGCTGCGATGGATCCGGCTTGCCCCAGTCTGCACAACGAAAAATACACACGAGACGGTGAGTCCAATTTGCCGCATTCGCCTGGCTGATCAGCCTTTGTGTACGTACGCGCTGTGTACTGCCCTGGAAGCTCGAGGCGGTGCTTCGACGGGTCGAACTCCTCCAGCCACTCGGCAAAGTCGCCCAGACGCGCCTTCATATCACGAGTGATACCATGCTTTCCGGGGCACACGCTGAAATTCTTTGCGATCCAGTCTCGCGCCGCCGCCACGGTCTTCGGTGTCAGGTTTGTGGCGTTTTTACCCATGATCTTTTCAATCTCGCGCTTGCCTTTTCGTGCCCACTCCCGGTTGTAGCGACCAATTTTGCTGCCTAGCGTTGAGCTCTCCAGAGAGAAGCAGCCAAGAAACACGTGCTCCATTTTGCTCCGGGCGGCATCCGTTTTCTTGTCATCGAGGAGCTTCCCAACCTCTCGCAGCCCTTCTTTCAGTCGAATTTCTGGATGGTGAATTCTGTTTACAGCAACACGGCGTGATTAGGGGGTTAGCACTGTCACGCTGTCTCACTCGCCTATGAAAAGGAGCCAACTTACAGCCGAAGGGCGTCCACAAACTTCTCCATCGTCGGGTTTGCCAGCAAAGCCTCCAGCCTTTGAGTTTCAGTCTTGAATGCCGAGCTGGAAGACACCTTGAAGTCGTAGTAGAGAGCAACAGGGTATTGCCCCGCCATCTGTGGAAGCGAATGATCAGAATATTGCCTGTCAGTTTGCTATACCCCTCGTCTTTTACAGACACAATACACTCACCTTTTCCAAGATTGGGAGAATCGCAGTGCCCATCGGACCATTCACCAGCGCCATCAGCTGTGCCGACCACTGCAGGCACGTCCAGAGCGGGACACTCGCGAGGACTTTGCCACAAAAGGCGGCGGTCACGGTTGGGAACGGTGCAATCAGGTCACACAGCTGCGGGAAGAATGTTGCGCACTCCTGGCTCCCCAAGATCATGCCGTCAAGTACACAGTCGACGAGGTGCTGCACAATGCGCTCTTTTCCGACGAACTGCTCCCATTCCGCCCCAGACTTGTCGCTCAGCAGGTCTGACAGGAATTCAATGAACGTGAGTCGCGGCCTCGCCAATTGCTCGTCAACTGTGGGTTCGCCGGTGGTGGAATGCCCCACTGTTGTCTTGCATGAGCTTTGAAAAACATCGAGAGCTCGAACGAAATACTCCTCCGATGTTGCCTGATCCAGTCTTGCCATCATGTAGAATTTTGCTGCGCGGCCAAATGTGCGCGCCTCGAGCGAGCTCATCACTGCTTGTTCGTCGGGGGCAATTCTCTCCATCAGCTCAAGCACGTCGGAGTTGTCAAACAGCTTCGTGGCCGTCTGAAAGTATCGCACGGCCACCTTGGTTGATTCTGGGCTGCTCGTCTCGGCCGTTGAAAGTTGTAACTGACGCTCCGCTAGCTTCAGGATGTGCGAAACAAACACCTCCACCATGTGGACGCTCACTTTCGGTAGCTGAGCGACATTACAGATCTCGCGGTACTCCTTCAAGTATCGAGACGTGAGCGCCATAATATCATTGCTGAGCGCCGCGTTCGCGTGCCCGAGCATGGCAATGCTCTTTGCTCGAAGAAATGCACCGTGCGCACTGTCCGGAAGTATTCCAGATCGGCTTCCATGACCCCAGAGGAAGTCATTGGTGATATCTTGGACCTGGTAGTACTGGGACCACGCGGAGATCGATCCTTCTCCGATGCCAGGGCTGGAGGCGACCCATTTCTCTACCAAACTGATGTACTGGAGCTCTTGTACTGCAGTTCCTTGCCGACTCCCTCCATGCTGCTCAACGTTCCGAACAGTCGAGAGCACTTCGTCCAACTGAACAGTCGACGACAGCATCTGCATCAGCTCGAGGCGAGGGACTATTGCAAGTGCATTTGTGCCTTGCCACCGCTGCAAAAAGCTGGAGTACACCCCATCCACCAGGATGCGTGCTTGGCTTGCATCCTCAAGCTTCATGTACGCGAGAATCGTCTCGACAGCAAACTTGGAGCTGAGCAGTTGCCACTTCGCCGGATCCTTCGCTGCGTCTTTGATGAAATCGCTCAGTCGCTGAGACGAGTCAGATTCGGTCGATGTGCCAATGTCTTTGATACCAAGGCCGCAACGCAGCTTGTGCCCAACACCTTGTTCGAGATACGGCGTCTCCTCCTTCCAGACGAAATTCGAGTCGCTCAGCTCGTGCTGTCGAAGCTCATTTTCTAGCTTGCTCCAGCTGTTGAGAGTCTCCAGACAGCCAAGCCGCTCCCAGAAGCACCGGTGGCTATCTAAGCGAGCTGCCATGCAGTGGTCTTCGCCGGCCATGTCCATCTGCGACATCAACATGCCCTCAGCTTTGGCATACGATGCAACCGCTGTCGGGAAATTCCCTGCGAGTCGCGCCTCAAGAGCAAGTCGAGACTCGGGGGTGGCCGAGCACTTGGATGCAATCGCGAGCAAGAAGTTCCTCTTCTGGATCGTTCCGACAATCTTGTGCAGTTGATCCCATTGCTCGGCGACATCAGCATCCGAGTCGAGGTCCAACGTTTGGCCTCCTCCACTGCTGGTGTGAATCAGCAACTCTTCCAGCACCAGCTCGCCGGAGTAGTAGCTGCCGCTTGCAAGGCTCGATTCTGCGAGCACTTTTGATGGAAGATGGAAGCGCTCCAGGAGCTCGTAGTTCTTCATCAGACACAGAAAGTATGCCTGCTGAATGCACCCAACAAACGTGCCAGACCTCTTCGACTCGGTCAGTGTTCTCGACATCCCTTTCAACAATGTATCCAGTCCGTCGCCTGTTTTGAAGTGGTCGTCGCCATCAACGATGGATGCAAACAGCATGCCGAACGCTCTGCTCGACGTCCCATGGTGCACACTGCACAAAGCCATCATTGGCGACAGGATGTCGCGAAGCGAGATCTGAATGTCCGGGTACTCGCCCACCCGGTATTTGCGTCGCAGCGCGACGTGCTCGCTCCTTGCCTTTCGCTGACGATGAATACTTGCCTCCAACGCTTTCTTCGCCAGTTTGTGCTTGTCTTGAAAAAACCTTCTGTGAGCGGCTTTGTCACCACGCCCAAACATCGAGCCTTCGGATGAGCTTCCAGAGTCACTCTGGCGAACAAATCTTCCTCGTCGCTGCTGGAGTTGTCGAGACTTATCCTGCGGCCCTGAAGCAAGCTCGCCTTGACTCGCCTGAGAGGCTGTCGTTTCTCACAAGGCCAAAGTGGTCAGATGTAAAAACAGTACCCGCAACAACTCCTCAGATACAGGACAGTAAAGCACTCACCAATCGACGAAAGCACCAACTGCGACTGCGTTGAGCCGCCAAGACTGCCTGACGCCTGCGTACCGGATGTTCCAAAAGTAGGTTGACCCGGAAAACTGCTCGAGTCAATGGGCATTGTGGAGCTGTCGGTGGCGAGAGAAAACAGCGGCGCCATGCTCTGGTTCTTGGATTCCCACGTGGTGTCAATTGTAGCATCAACAAAACCCGAGTTTCCCAGTGCGTCGGCAAACAATGCCGAGTTGAAGCTTGCAGACCGTTGACTCATGCCTACCAGCAAGTTGGTGGCGTAAAGAGACCAGCTATCCACGATGTCGGGTGCATAAAACGCCTCGAACAGCTCCACCAGACGTTCTCCACACGCTGACGGAAGCAGCTCTGATGAAGAGCAGAACTGAAGCGTTTGGTCGCGAATCTCCGAGTCCGGGTCAATGAATCCGCGCAGTATCGTACCACGAACTCGTGCAGAGAACTCTCCTGTCAGCGCTTTCTTCTCGAAAATACGCTGGACCAACTCGTAGAATGCGCGCCGGCATGCGGGGTCGTCGTGCGACGCAAACGCCTCAAGCATTCCCATACCACCAGCGGAAACTTTCTCGCACACCAGTTCCAGATCCGGCAGTGGCAGCTTATCGAGTAAGTTGGCAATCACTCGAAGAGCAATGAACCGAACGCCCTCGTCGTGGTGGTTGATGTACCGATCCAGAACGGCGCGGACATGAGCAAACACTTTTCCAGCCACATCTTCGCTCCGTGTAGCATTCTCGATTGCTTCAATGCCGTGGCGCGACCACGAATCGACCAACACTGCCTTCGGGAGCACAAATGACAGTCGGTTCAGCATGGCAGAATCGATGATCTTCGGTTCGTGCAGCGACACATTCCGAAGGATCGCCAAAAACTTCTGGTAGTCTTCGTGGTTGTGCGCATCGAGCGCGATTTCACAAATGTCGGCGAGACTGGAGGACCCATCAGCAGAATTCAGGAACACGCCTCCCACCTCTGCTGCCAGAGTGTACACTGGGGCTCTCGGATCTTTCATCGCCAAGAGGATCCCTTCCTTCAATGTTCTCCCAGCCTCCACCGAGCTGCTATGATGAATAGCCGTCGTGAGATCGGCAGCAATCAGCGCGCTGACGAGTTGAAGGCCACACATTTTCTTTGGGCTCCGCATTCGCCCATTCTCAGGGTCCTCGCTGAAGAGGAAATCGACCAAGATGCCGACGTCGACCTTGGCGAAGCTCTTCCAGCGGAGCATGAGGCGGCTGACTAGCACGAGGTTGTCAACTCGAACTGAACTTGTGGGGTGTGGACAGAGCGCCAATAGCGTGTTCAAAAACCGGCTGCAGTCGTCTGAGTCCGGTCTAATCTCGACATCATCCCAAGTGTCGAGGATCAGGTAGCAAACATCCCGGAGCAAGTAGTGGAACTCGGCGTCCGCCGTCAAGCCAGTCTCCATGACTGTATCGAGAATGGGAGGCAGCCAAAGCTTTGCGTACGGCGTAAATACACCTGGGACACTCAGCACCAACTTGACTAAGAACAGCCGCACATTCAGATGTGCGGAAGGTTCGCACACCGCATCGTGGAGCTTCTTCATCCAGCTTGGCATCGTGTTCGCCTGCCACGTAGACCCAAACTGGTTCTTCATCTCCATCAGCGTCCTCAGAAGGCTTGGTATGCATGGGTGCGAGCTGATTGCATCCAACTCCAATTCAATGCCGTCGTACGCTTCTTGAGCCGCATCGATTGTTGACAGTATTGCCGTCGCCGAATCCGTCGGATCCGCTTGGCTCAGACTGCTCGCGGTGAAGAAGTCCAAAGACTGCGACATCAAGCTTCCAGTTGATCTCGCTTTCCGAGGATTTACGGCCTTCTGTGACCACCGCTGGCGATTCACCAGCGTCGAGGGCGAGTATTGCGTCAGAGGGACAACATTGAATGCCTCAGTCATCGCCTTCAGGTGGATCTCACGTGAGCAGTCAACAATGTTGCTCCAGACACTGCCCAGAAACAACAGCTGGTCAAAGATCTTCTCTTGTTTTTGTGTCCGGGAGACAGCAGTGTGGAGACAGGAATATGCCCCAACGCACACCATGCGCTTGGCTTCGCTGGAGCCGCCGTGTTGCTGTGTGGCTACCTTGTTTGCACACTTGCACACCAGCATTGTGAATTCCCGCCCCTTTCCGTTCCTGTGCCCCAAGAATGCCTCGTTCATGTCTCCACGGATGCACTCGGGGTCGACAAGGCGGAAGAGAATCTCGAGCATCATGAATGCTGCCGCAGTCGTGAAGTTTGCCTCCGAAGTCGCCTCCATTGCCTTCGACGCAATCCTTGTCAACTCGACAAGAACAGTTGTCTGAGCCGTCCCGTAATTGCTCAAGAAGAATGCTTGGAGAGTTTCGGGAGGGAGCAGCTCTGCGTATGGCGTGAATACTTCCTCAAACAGCGTCCGACGAACAAACGCGTCCTCGTGCGAGTCAAGAAGTAGCTCGGTCAGGTCTTGAAGCATCTGGAGCGCCATTTTCGTGTGCTGTACGCCCAAGTCGGTTCTAGCTGCCTCACTTGTTCGCAGACTGATCGCGTCGCAAAAGCGAGAGAGTGATGCCTTCATGTCGGCGAAAAATAAGTGCAGATCACCCTCGCGCAAGCACGGATACAGAAGCCTCAGAAACACCCCAGACGCACTGCGCTCGACTATCCCCAGCAGCTCCACGAACAGCAACCGGAATACATCAAAGTCCTTGGCTCCTCGCTTCACATCAGTCGACTTGATCGGGAACTCAGCTATCATGAAATTCTGCAAGGCCTTGAGCAGCGTCGCTTCGACCGCTTGTTGCGAAGCACTGGAACGAGATAGCGAAACAACTGTCGACGCCAATCGTAGCGCATCTGCTTTGGCCAAGAAGGTCAGATCCGCAGACGCCAACAACTCGACGAGTGCACTGCAGATTGCAGGAAGCTGGTTGCCGCAAAATTCGTCGAGGAACGTCCTTGGGCAGCCCTCGAAAATCAGCAAAACGTGCTCCAGAGTGTCAAGGAGCATGCGGACGTTTGGATGTTGTGCTGTGGCTTGACGAACAAACCCTGTGAGCTGCGACAGAATCTCACGGGCGAACTGACCCCGCTCCATGGTGTGTGGCTTGTGGGCTTGTCCGCTAGAGACGAGCCTGAGCACACTGGTGAGCATGCTGAGCACCTGCGTGTTGGTTTGTGCCAACGACATGATAGCACTGCAGCACTGTCGCCACACTGGCAGCAGTGCGATCATGCGCACGACGTCGTTGTGCATCGGTCCGTATTGTCGCCGCAGACGATCATCCACAAAGATATCCGTGATCTGCCATCCGCATGCGCTTGCGGCCTGGAGGTTCACAGGTTCAAAGTTAGCATTCTCGGAAGCAGTTGTAATCAAAAGATATTTGCCTTACCTTGATAGCCATCATGACTGGAGCGTAGTAATCTGGCAGTGGCACCTTCAGCTTGAATAAAGCATCCACGGCACGAGCAAACACCTTTGCGTAAGGAGAAGCTTGATCCTTCGGCAGCACGCCGATACAAATCAACTGGAGCAACACATCGCGAGAAACCCCACCAGTTAGAAATGACCACGGGGACAGTCCCAGGCCCAAACCGACGAACCTCGAAGAAGAGAGAAGAAACCGACAGGATCCGCTGCGTATCAACAAATTTGCTGCCCAACAAGTCTCGATCCAACGCATCTGCGACCATCTCGGCGTGCCGTCGCAGCTGATGGGACCAGCTAGAGCTGGAGCTCGTGATCTCGCCAATGCAGCGCTTGATCTCAGAAGTGTGCTCGTTGGAAGCATCGTCGCGCATTAGAACGTCGAGGAGCTTTTCTGTCAGTGAGGCCTGAACGGCAGAGTCCTCCACGTCGATCACTTCAGCGACCGCTGGATCTCGTGACTTAAGAGCCAAGGACACGAGCTGACAAACGGCCAACGTTCCTTCCACGTAGGCAGCATACTCGCGTTTCTCGTAGTCTAGGCTCCCATTTCTCAAACTCCCGGTGCTGAACTTCAAGAAAGCCGATATTGCCGCAGCAATCGTTGTCTCGTCCGCCTCCATATTTGTCCCAGTCGATTCTGGATGGGTCCGCTTGCGCTTCGACTTTGCGCCAGACAAACCATCTCCACCTGTGAAGATGAGATCAGCCCGACCTTCGAGTAGCATAGCAAGCCAAGTGTAGGCTTCAACAGATGCGGAGAATTGCTTCAACCAGTCCAATACGCGCCACGAATGTTCGCCACTGTCGTCTTGTTCGCTGTACTGCGGAGGAGCGAGAGTGGCGACAGGTGCGATGATCGAGCTGATCGCTTGCTTTGGGCTCGATTCAGAGAAGTCGACGACCCACTGCTTGCACGATGTTCCAGACACAAGTCTGCTGAAAGTGACGAACATCCTTCGACAGACTGTTCGGAATGTGCCCTCACGACTGCTAACGTGGCGAAACAGCCAGTGCGTCAGCTCCGAAAGCGAGAATTGATCGGCCTCAGCGCCATTCGAGCTCTTGAACAGCTCGGGCGATCGTGAGACCTCCCGCTCGATCTTCTGGATTGCCTTCGTGATAATGATTTGCGAGGTGAAGTTTCCGCTGGCATCCCCATTGGCGTCGTGCTCACTGAAACGCAGTGCACTGAGGAGGCTGACCAAGCACCTCATGGCGTGCGACTTCACCACACCCACGTTCTCTTGATTCAGCGACCGAAGAAAGTAGGAAATCGTCATTGCTGCTCCGCTCCTCTGAACAGCTCCCGGGTGCCGACAAAGCGAAAAAAGTCGCACGAAGATATCGTCGACATGCTCGGACGACTTCGGACGCAGGGACTCTGCTTCAACAGCTGAGGTCAAGATGGAGGCGATGCACTTTGATGACATGGCTCGTGTAGCGCTGCTGGGGTCAGATAGTCCAGTGATGAGCTGGTCCACCGCATCAGAGTACTCGAACGGGAATGTTTTGTTGTTGCTTGACAGCCATCGAAGCAGCTGAAACAGCAAGGGTTCGAAAAGCGCTCGGCAAATCTTCTCCGGATCAGTTGCGAGCCGTAGAACACATCCAAGCACCGGGCGCCAGAGACCATAAAACACCGATTTGGAGCCCGCGGTGTGCGGGTGAGTCGCCGTCTTGCCACACAGGTAGCACGCGAGCGCGTGAAATGTCTCGCTCGCACTGGCTTTGACGCGTCGTTCAGTCGAGTTGAGCGCTAGCTCGCCAATTTCAAGCATCAACGCACCGACAGGCAGGATCACTGTCACATCGCTAAGCACTAGCGACAACTGCAGATCTTCAGTCGACAGCGTCGCTCCCCCGAGCTGGTTGCTAAGCTTCTCAGGCGGCCGACTAATGATTGTGGAGGCTGCACCGCCCACACTTCCCAGAAACTTCAAGACGCGGAGTTGCAGCTTCGCGTAATCCGATATATCGTCGCCAGTCGAAACTGCAACCTTGATGTCTGCCTTTCGAGGCAAGGCCTTCTTCATCGCAGATTCTCGCTGATTCAAGAATGGCGCGAGTAGAGGTACAACCTTCGCAAGCATCATGGAGAGCTGGGCTGGATGCTGAGCGTGCCACTTTTCCAGTGCGGAGACGCCGATCTCAGCAGCTGGCAGGTACGAAATCCCGAGTGATAGCGTCGCCTCGAGGGCACTAATGACAGCATCGACATCCAGGAGGTCGGCAGGAGTAGACAAGATGAGC
Organism: Phytopythium delawarense; assembly: GCA_023338175.1. Classification (NCBI taxonomy): domain Eukaryota; phylum Oomycota; class Peronosporomycetes; order Pythiales; family Pythiaceae; genus Phytopythium; species Phytopythium delawarense. The sequence goes on from JAADYF010000297.1 coordinate 20,861, forward strand.
TTTGAGCTTGCCACGAGCAACTCGTCTTGGTAGAAGCGGAGCTGGCTGCTGGTCCAGCGCACAAAATGCGTGTAGGCTTTGATCAGCTCGGAGGGTTTGCCGTGTGCTTCGTCTTTCGCCTCACTCGAACCGAAGAGCGAAATCTTATCGCCGGTTTCAGCCAAAACCGCTCCAATTCGGTAGAAGCTGGAGACCAGAGGAAACGTCGATGCGCGTGACACAATCGTGCTCAGCAGCAATGGAACCTAACATTAGAAATGGCCCCACATTAGCACAATAACCATCATGCAGTAGGAGCGTCAAACAGCGTTGTCAACCTACCCAAACAGCCAAGAGCGAGCTGTCGATCTTCGGGAAGATTCTCTCCACTAACTCAGACAGATTCGCCATGATGGAGTGGTCTCGTGGAACCGTTGGCTGTATGGGCGAACACAAACAAAGGTAAGTGCGCTGGATCGGACCTCGAGCGTGTGCATACGACTCACTTTGAAACCTCCGAAGTCGCTGCTGCTTACACTCGTTCGGACCTCAAACGAGTACGAGAGATCCAAGGATCGGACGATGTCGAGCATGCTCTTCACCAACGAGTCCAGCAACTTGCGGAGTTGATCGTACCATGCGACCGACGCTTTGCTCTTGACGTTCTTCTCGAGATCGCTGGCTCCGGGCTTTCGTTGGCCAAGCAGCGCGATCCAGAAATCCACGTACGAGTATACAAGTTCGGTCACGGGGTTTCCTGTCTCCGGGTGGTAAAGAACAACCTTGACAGTCACACCATGGAAGAATGATCAGACAAACTGCTTTGAGATCACGAGCAACGCGAGTCGGGCTGGGAAGTACCTGGGTGTTCGGACCGGATAGGCTCGACAAGCTGAGCAGCAGAGTGTGCTGGACAACTCGATCAATCAGTGTGTCAACCACCGTCGATTTTCCCACTGCATCGAAGAGGGCAAAGAAGCTCTTGTAGATCGTCCATCTCGTATCCCAGGAGCAAAACGGGTACGCTTCCATCACGTGGCAAAGCATGTCACCCAGAAATCCCATGTAGCTATCGTCGAGCGTCGTTTTGTGGACCTGGACAAGCAACGCAGCATATTTTTCGTAGTTAGCATACTGCCGCGGGCGAGGTTTAGATATGGGTAACATACCTCCCGGATGAATGCGCTGGCGCATTTCACGAACTGTGAAAACAGCGACCACGATTTGGCAGTGTCTCGCGCGTCCATTGTCATCATTGCCTCGCCGTAGCTTCTCAGCTTGTCCTCGATTTTGACGGACGCTTGTTCGCCGAGATACGCATGGATAGTCGGGGCAAACGCCCGCAGCACTTGAATCGCAAACAAGACATCAGCGCTCCCCACTCCCGCGTTTGTGATGCACGGCAGCACATCCTTCAGCATGCGGTTGAGCGACTTCTTGCTGCTCCTATCGTCGTCTTTGTTCTCCAGAAGGAAGAGATTGAGCACGCGTAGAACGTTGCTGGCACACTGGCTCGCTCGCTCTCGGATCTTTTGGAGCAGCATTTCACAGCCAGTGTTAGGCTCGCCCTGAAGCATTGCAAGTCATTGTCACCATCCACAGCACGTCATACCGTCTTATTCTCGCTCGTGCAGCAAAACTTCATGAACGTGAACCACGTGTGCGCGCTTGCTGCGATCTCAGCGCGAAACGCGTGCGCATTCTCTGCCAGAAACTGCTGCGCCGCCTTGCTCACCTGAAAGCGAGAGAGATTTCCGCCGACTGTAGCTGCGAAGGTCGAGTGGAGATATCTGGGTATGTGCACAGCCTCGGGTTAGATCAACTTGCCACCTCCTTGTCCAACCATGTCATCGGTCACTCACTTGTAGACTTTCTGGCGCTTGTCGGCCTCATTCTCGTATCTATCGCGTTCATACACAAGGAACCGGGCGAGCGCAACGAACAGCCCCGTGATCATCTGGAACTGAGGCGTCGCTGCGGCAAAGTGCTGGTCGAGTGCATTCTCAATCCACTCCATCAGCGTCCTCGCCATGCTCTCCATCTCGTTCGGGAACGCCTTCGCCAAGCTGCCGAGTACTTCCAGCATCGCTCCCTGAATATAGTACGAGCATCAGTCCTCCATTCACGCCTGCACACAACGAAAGCATGTGTGCACACCTTGGCCGTCTGGGTCGCCTTGCCAAACTTGAGGTCGTAGAATAGCTTCTCCGCATAAACCTTGGGCTCCAGCTCGGCCGCTGCGATCAGATGCGGACAGCGCTCCAAGAGCACCACAATGACCTGCAGCATGCACACCCGGTATCAGTCGACGGCTGGATGCAGCCAGCGGTGACTCGCCGCTCCGTACCGATAGTGCCGCGGCCTTGACTTTGTTGTAGGGGCTGGCGCGCGCTGTGGCTTGGCAGGACCGACAGAGCGCGGCCACGTGCTGCCTGCTGAGCGCGCGATGGGTCCCGCTGGTCGCCACGAGCGTCTCGAGCATCTCCAGCACGCCCTGAGCCGCTTGTGCGATCTCTCGCTTGCGCGCGTCGTCCTCAACCAAAGTGGAGGCATCTAGGAACGCCAATAGACTCGGCGGGTCCGTCCCCCGGTCGCCCTCCACCACCACCAGCCGCAGGCAACGCTCCGCCGACGCGCGCGAGCCGGCCATCGCGTCCGCCACGTCGTCTCGCAGATGTGCCAGCACCTCCTCCACGCCGTCGCCCGCGTGGCCCTGCGCCAGGAACGCGCTCAGCTCCGCCAGCCGCGTCTCGAGCCGCTCCGTCATGGTCGCTGACCTTCACTTGGACTGTGTGCCTTCAACTGGCAGGTCGGCTTTGTCGTACCCGTTTAAGTACGATATGCGATTCAACTAAGTACGGAATGATGTGTTTTGTCCTTGCACCTGTAATGACTCACCAGACGTTGATGAAGATGGCATTCCGCCATGACCAAGACAAGGCAACGAACTAGCAGTCTCTATGTGTGTGCTCGAGTTGCTACACTGCCTGATGGTGTTGGGTCGCACCGGAGAGATCGTCGCTGCTTGCGTTGCCTACAGCAGCTGCTCGACGTCGACGGGTTTGAACGTCCCCTTGATGGCCTCGACAAACACGACGCCCTGCTCGATGATGATGTTATGCTTGCCGAACGCGTACACCTGCTGCCCATCGTGCAAGCCCTTGGGCATGAACGTCAGGTTGTTCGCGACCGCGAGGCTCTCGACGACGTCCCGCAGACCGACAGAGTGCGAGACGCTTCGCGGTGAAGTCGCCTTGAACGATGGCGGCCGTGAAGACCCGCGCTTTCGCGCATCGCTGTCCGACGAATCGACATCTTCGCCGCCCGCTCGGTCTTTCTTTGCTGCTATTAGTGCGTCCTGGTAGCTCTGCGGCGCATGCGGGTTTAGCTCAGGGAGGAGTCGATGCCGGGTGGAAGTGGCCGTGAACGCGTCGCAAGCAGCATCGAGAAGCACGAGGGCGGAGTAGAAATAGACTGCGAAGCGCGGCTGCGTTGACAGTCCATTCTTCTCAAAGAAGGCCTTCCACCCGGAATACCACTTCGCCAGCTCCTCCAGGTCCGGGTCGCCACTGACCCACTTTCGGAGAGTCTTGAGCCACTTGGGAAAGAACTCGCCTTCGAACAGCGCGACAAACTGCCGTTCCGGCAAGTGCTCTCGCCATGCAAGCACCCACTGCAACGGCTCCAGGCGCTGGCTCTGCGGGTCGATGACAAAGTTGCGCTGGAGGATTCGGATGAGCTTCCGAGCGATATGGCGATGTGTGAACTTGGCATAGTCGTGCTCTCCCCACACTTGTCTCCACGGCGACAGAACGCTCAGGACAGACAAGTCCTTTGGATGCCATTGGTTGAGCGCATTTCCGATAGCGAGGCGGATCTCGGGGTAAATCGGTGTCAGCGCCTTGCCAAGTAGAGGTATCCACGGGAATATCCAGTCGTGGATCGGGGTCGTGTCAGTGCGCGGGTCCCAGAGAGAGCACTCTTTCTTCAACCGAGCCAGCACTAGGTCATACAGGAATGCTTCTTCAAACGCCCTGGACAGGTATGGCCGAAACTGCAGGAACAAGTCGATGCATTCGCCTGCTTCGAGCTTGGGATCCCATTGCACGCTCACATAGTGAGCCATGACGGGCCAGAGCGCCTCCTCCAGTACATAATTGTACAGATCCTCCGCCATCTCGTTCGTCTTCTCGCGGATGACTGGGAACACACCGATCGGCCGCTCATCGTCCTTGCTCTCCGATGGTTCAGGTATCTCCAACAAGAAGAGCTGGATGCGCCGAAACTGGTCGATCACAGTGGAGGCTTCTTCAGTGTCGTGGAGATTGGCTCTCGTAAGTAGGCTTCGTAGCGGTGGCAAGCAGAGTGACGGGACCAGTTGAGGCAGCTTGTGAGCCTCGAACTCGGCTGGGAACTCCCGTCGGACCAGCTCGAGGTGCGCCAAGATCGGAGCAACCGAGGCGACCGCAAGCGAGGTCTCCCGGATCTGCTCCAGTTTCTTCATCTGCTCCATCATGTCTCGCACGTGACGTACACGCACCGCATCCATCGCCAGCTGCGCGCGGATGATCTGGGCTTCTTTCCGCATACTCTCGACGTTCACCGCGTTCGTCTCGATCTTCTGCGTCAAGTCGTAGATCTTGCCCTCGGCGAGGTTCACGACCATGCGGACGTTGTAGATGAGTTCATCACCTAGTTTCGGCCTAGCTTCCTCGAGGCGGAGCGTGCTCACGCCGTAAGCCGACGAGACATCCGACAGCACGCGCACGTCCGGGCCGCGCATGTCCAGCACGACGTCGCTGCGCTTCTTCTTCTTCTGGGCCTGCGCTTCCTGTGTGAGGTCCGCGGCGCGCTTATACTTCTTCACGCTAGTCTGCACCTTGCGCTTCCTCCACAGCGTGTCGTCCTCCTTGATCGAGTCGCGCGTCGCGTCCGCATCGTCTTCTCCCTCGTCGCCCTCCTCTTTGCGCAGCTCCTTCTGCAGCTTCCGGTTGTGCTTGAGCGCGCTGGCCTCTTTAAAGTCGCCAAAGCCGATGCCCATCTGCGCCGGGCGTAGCTTGACCTCGATGACCGCCGACACGCCGTCCTCCTTCTTGCCCAGGCGCCCCGAGAAGCCCATCTTGGCAAGCATCTTGGAGCCGAAGCCCGTCGTGTGCTTCTCCCACGTCGCCCGGGGCTTGACAGCCGGCTTGGCCGCCGGCGCTTCATCCCCAGGCGGGTCCATCGCCTTCGTAAACCCCATCCCGATGCCCCCGCGCACGAAACCTGCCTCCTTTAGCGCGTCGTTCGCCTCGAGCGACGATTCTCCGCCAGGTTCCGCGCGGCTTTGAGCCGACCGCGCACCGCCCAAATAGCCGAGGCCCAGACCGGTAGAGGCGCGCGCTTCCGGCTCCTCTGCGTCGGTGTCCATCGCGGCCGCCTCCTCGCGGATCTCGCGCCGGAAGAGCCGCGCGAAGTCGGCATTGCTTAGTCCTCCTTGCCCCACCATGCTCGACTCCTGCCGCGACGTCCGACCTTGAGAAGTGGCAGTCCGTTGGAAACAAAAACGTACTTAGTATAAGCTCAAAGGTCGACTTGTGGGCACCAAAACTCACTTCGATAAACTATGTGAGCGGAGCCCTGGTCGCTATTTTCACGGACACATTTGGAAATGGGAGCCGTTCGACACAACATGGAGTGGATGAAGCAGCATCATGTTGGTCACCCGCCACCATGCAGGCAGGGGGGGGGGGGG
>JAADYF010000298.1:0-26513 GCA_023338175.1 Phytopythium delawarense
CGGCGTGGAGGAACGGGTACTCGAGTGTTTGGCTGGGCGGCGGCGATCGATGCTTGGTTGACACGAGGAGCGACCGCTCCATGTCGGCGACCCACTCGTCCGTGAGGCAGTCGCCGAGAAACTGGGAGGGCGACGTGTTGGTGGCTGAAACCCGGTGCCATGCAGCGGCGGCGGCCATCACTGACAGCAGTTGACGCATCACTTCCTGTCTCGTGCGTCTCTTGTGTTGGAGCTCTGCTGGTGGTGGTGCACGATGCGATGTGGCTGGTTGGGTCACTGAAGGGCGAGCCCGACCAGACCCAGGCAGAGATCGATTGATCGGGCACGCGAGCTAAAGATAGCCGCGCGCGTATTATCGTGTCATCATCGACTTGCAGCACCAAAGATTGGCAACAGAGCCTTTCCTCACAAGTGTATCGGGCAAAATATACCCGCGCGTGTTTTGTCATGTCATCACCGACTTGCCACACCGAAGGATCGGCAGGCAAAAGCTTCTTCTTATCCACGAGTTCGAATGCCTTCAACAGGGTCCACTTGCCCTCAACAAATTCACACTCACAGCGCAAACGGCACTTTCGTGTGCTGCTGCCTGGTGCTCTGTATCCTTCTCCAGGACGCCCACCGGGGCACCGGCGATGCATGCGCACACACGCTCGCTGGTGACCGAGACGCTCGATGTCCTCATCCAGCCCTTCAATCGTGATGGAGCGATGTGATGGTCGTCGGTCGCGCCGCTGAGGTGTATTTTTAATATTGTGCATTATATCAGTATCCTCGATTATAACGAGCCCATGGGCTCGACTACCTGGTAGTCAAGCCACTTTCCCCCCTTTCCCGATTCCGTCCCGCCTCCCATACAGTCAAACCTGCCGATAAGCCAATCCAAAATATATGCAAAAATGGAGTTATTGGCGCCAAACAAAGGTGATTTTTTTGAAAATACTTAATTATGTAATGTGTATGGTATTACTTATTATAGGTTATGCAAAGATAGTGTCAGGTCATCGGCAGGTTTGTCTGTAACTCGTCAACCCCACATTCGTGTCCCATAGACCAAAGATGGGGCGGCGTGCACTCCCAGTTTTTTTTTGGGGGGGGGATTTTGAAACGGATAAACCAATGGTAATCAACGAATCGATTCCGTAGTTGGTTACAGTCAAACCTGCCAATTAGCCGATCCAAGATACATGCAAAAATGAAGTTATTGGCGCTAAACAAAGGTGAGCAAATGGTCAAAATACTGGATAATGTAAGGTTTTTGATATTATGTTTTGTAGGTTATGTAAAGATAGTGTAGAGTTATTGGGAGGTTTGTCTGTACTTGTTACAGCTCTGTCATAAGCGGTGCGCGCCAGGACCGGCGCGAGAATCCCAAAGCCGCGGCGGCCTCCACGTTCGGCGCTCGCAGGGCGCGCAGGGGCGAGTCGGGCGCGCGCGAGGGTGGTCCAGCCGGACGCGCCGCGCGGAGAGCTCTCGTTCGGTGCGCTTATTCATGTGGGGCGGCCTCCCGGGCGACCAGAAGAAGCCGGTACGTGGTGGGAACTGCGTCGGTCGCGCGCTGATCGGTCGGTAGACGCGCACTGACGCTCGGCGCAGACTCCGACGGCAGGCGCGGGCTCGCACTCAAGCTCGAGCGCGCACCCGCACTCGCAGTCGACGGGCTGCGTCGTGTGCGGCCTGGACCAGGACGGGGACAGCATCCTCCTGTGCGACGGCTGCGACGGCGAGTACCACACGTACTGCCTCGTGCCGCCGCTCACGGAGATCCCCGCGGGCGAGTTCTACTGCAAGAAGTGCACCGAAGCCAACCTGGCGGCCCAGCGCAAGGCCGTCAACTCGCCGGCGGCGGCGGCGTCGAGCCCGCCGCCGCTGGCGCCCCGGCCCGACGAGGTGCGCGACTCCAAGTACCGCGGCGTGACCAAGATCACGACCAAGGGCGTCAAGAAGCCCTTCATCGCCAAGCTCTGGCAGGGCACCAAGTACGTTCAGCTCGGCGTGTTCGGCAGCGAGATCGAGGCCGCGCACGCCTACGACAAGGCCGCGCTGCAGCACTACGGCAAGAGCGCGCAGCTCAACTTCCCGCACCTCCACGACAGCTTCATCCGCCCGCAGACGTCGTTCGCAGCGAGGCCTCCTCCCACGGCTATCGCTGCGGCGCCGCCTGCCGCTGCTGCTGCTCCCAGCGCGACACCCACGGGCTCGCATCAGCATGAGCCCATGTCGGGGCGAGGCCGTGGACGAGGCCGAGGACGTGGGCGCGGTCGCGGACGAGGGAAGCGTCTGCAGGACTCGCCCGACCCCCACGGCGCCAGTGACAGCGGAGCGTCAGCACCTGGAAGCACGCTGAAGCGCCGCAAAACGACGGCCGACAGCTCGTCGACCGAGGCAAAGGTGTCGACGGTGCCTGCCAAGAAGTACATGGGCGTGCAGGTGCATCGCGTGTTCGCGCACGCGCAAATTGAAGTGCAGGGGAAGCTGGTGAACCTGGGCACGTTCCCGACGGCCAAGGAAGCAGCGCTGGCGTACGACAAAGCGGCACTCAAGAACTTTGGTGGCTCGATCGGAGCAAGCGGCGCGAGGCACGACCAAATTGTGCTCAACTTTCCGGAGCAGCGTGAAGAACTCCTGAAGCAGTTGGAAGAAGAGGAGGCGCGGAAGGCTGCTGGTCTGCCTCCTGTTGTCGCTTCGCAGCCTTCGTCAGCGTCGACTACTTCCGGAAAGACCGGCGCCAACTCGAGTTCTGCGAGCCGAAGCACTCAGCATGCCAAGTACAACCTGTCGATCATGAAGCTGAACAACTGGGTGACGAAGCTGCAGCGGTCCGTGAAGCTTGTCGAGGCGTCGCAGCGTGTTCAGTGGCGGCCGGACGCATCCCAGATTAAGAGCGAGGACGATCAGCAAGAGGGCGGAGCTGCTGTGCCGGCGTTGGTGAAGAAGGAGGTGTTTGGCTCGGGCCCTGTCATCAAGAAGGAGTTCACGAAGCGCGACCAGAAGTTGCGTGAAAGCGCGTCGCAGATTGAAGGCGCCATCGCGCTCCTTGTCGACGAGCTGCGGGTTTATGCCGCGAGTGCCCCACTGGATCCCTCGTTCCAGCCACCACCTCGCTGCTCGGTGGTTTGGGACTTGCTGTCGACCTCTCGACATTTGAAGTTGATTAGCTCCATCAGCGAGCTAGCTAACCTCAAAATCATGCCTGACGGCGACTCGAAGAGCACGGCGGACGGCGAGTTCGAGAGCAGACTGCAGAGCGTTGTGGACTTCCGCGCTCGTCTCCAGATGTCGAGTGCAAACGAGAAGCAGAAGCTTGTCACGCTCACTCGCGACATGGATTCCAACTTGGTCGCAGCGGATGGAACCCTTAAGAGCATCCCCGCTGAGGACAAGGAGAGTTCGATCGCCAAGCTGCTTCGTGAATCCAAGTATGTCAAGCGAAAGGTCCGAGTCAAGAAGCCGGCGCCTCCCCAGATCGAGCCATCTCCGACTGCCAGTGCGGAGGAGGAGAAGCCCGCGGAGAAGGAACTGGTTGACGCTGCCGAGAAGGACGATGACGACGAGGAGATGAAAACAGAGGAGAAGGAGGCCTCCATTGCCATCCAACACGACAGCGAGTCGAAGGCCCATGAAGATGCGTCACACGCGACAATGAGTGCGGAAGCAATCCCTGAAGCCAAGTCCGAGGCGGCTGTTTCCGAGGCGAAGGCTCCTACTGTGGCTGACGAAGAGACTAAAGCATCTGATGACGCGGAGCCTGTTATTGAGCCTGCAGCGGAGCCTGCCGCTGAGCCTTTGGAGGCGGTTGATGCGACGAGCGAGCAAACAGCTTCGAGTGCGGACGCTGCAGATGTTGAGATGACCGAAGTCGAAGTGAAGAAGGAGATCATCGAGGCTGCGACAGAGCAGCCGGCTGACACCGGCATAGCGGCTGAGACGCCCGCTACCGCTCCCGAAGAGACCAAGTCCGACGGAGCGTCTGAAGAGTCGGAAGAGATCGTCGTGGTTGACGAGAGCGACGAAGTTGATAAGGCAACCGAGTATGAGTGGGATTTCCAAGTCTGCTTGGCGATTCCTGTCCCGGAGGCATCAGATTCGAAGGACACGGAGACCGAGGTCAAGGCATCGTGGCGCCTCGTTCCACTGGACAGCAAGACCGGCGAGTTTATCGAGGATGTTGTCCTCACAGCCGAAGAAGTGGACGAGATGCAGATTTCGGAGGACGAAGTGTGCTCTTCAAACCCCACTGTCGACGGCAAGACATCGTGGATGCAGCATCTGCGGGAGATCCACACCCAGGAAGCGTCGATCCGCGAGCGGATTCAGCGCGAAACCAACCACCAGCACGCGCTGCAAGGGATCATCAAGATCGAGCAGGAGCGGCTGGACAAGTTTTCGGCGGTGTACCGCAAGGCGATGGGCGCGATCACGGATAAAACGACGGTGTCGCTGAAGAACCACGCCCGTGTCAGCCAGGACTCGGCTATCGTGGAGCTGATGACGCGCACGTTCGACCCGATATTGCAGAACTTGCTCGGCAACTGCGAGAACGCGCTGCTGCACTGTTTCCACAAGCTGTCGGCGCGGTTCGAAGAGTTCGAGCAGGAGTTCAACTACTACCGCAGCGCACTGATCAGCCTGACAAAAGCGACAGCGGCCATCAAGGCGGAGGCGTCAACTGCCGACGCCAACCATGCTGGAGATGCCGCTGATGTGACTGTCAAGCGCGAGCTGATCGCCAAGGCAACGAGCGATCCGTCGGACGTGTCGATGGACCCGGCGGACGCAGTCGAATCGGGCGAACTCGAAGATAGCGACGGTCTGCGCCAGGCGTACATCTCCTTCTACGTGGAAGAGATGGAAGCGCTGTGGAAGGAGAGAAGCTCGTCGCTCGAGATGGTGCAGGCTATTCAGCGTTCGCTCGACCAGAATGCCGAAGTGGCTGCTGCCGACTCTGGCGCGAGTGCACCGGGGAAGCGGCGAGAAGGATGGGGCAAGTTTGAGCGCGAGGAAGAGCTGCGTGAAGAAATCGACAAGTGCCTGGCACAGTGGAAGCAGGTGGCGTGGCCGACGGAACTGACCGCGGCATTTGTGGCGCCAGCACCGGCATCATCATCTGTTACTGCTCAGGGCGTGAAGGAGGAGCGAGCACTCGCTACTGTGATTGACGTCGACGACGACTTGGAGCCGTTCTCGACCAGCAGCGTTATGGCGGAGCTGCGCAAGGTCATGATCGATCTGACGCAAGACCACCCGGTGACACCGGTCAAGACCTCGCAGCCATCCACATTGGTCGTGTATCATCCAGCGTTCATCGACCACCAGACGCCGAAGGATCACCCCGAGTGCCCTGAACGGTTGACGGTGAGTGGGGCTGGCCAAAGATCCTGCGTTGACGGAAGCTAACCTTGTGGCGTTTGTGTCTGTCCTTCAGCGAGTGATCAACATTTTGTCCAGCTTGAGCAAGACGCACCAAGAAACGCTCCAGATTGACCGCCTGGCGGTCTCTCCGGAGGAGCTTTGCCCGCCGGAGACGACGCTGCTGATGGTGCACTCGCCAATGTACTTGCGCCAGCTGAAGGAGCGCGCGAGCGAGGCGGCGCTGGCGATTTCCCCCAAGTCGGCGACTGCCAAGACGCCCAAGTCCCGGTCGCTGGTGTTTGAGACGGACTCTGGCATCAGCGACGACAATGCGAAGAAGGACAAGAAGCAGCACAAGTCGGCCAAGCCGCCGCTCACTGGCGCGTTCGGCGCGTCGAGCTTGGAGCAGAACGGCATCGCCATGGACACGTACGTGAGCGCCAAGTCGTGGGACGTCGCGCGCGCTGCTGCTGGCACCGTGTGCCTGGCGGTCGACCGAGTCGTCCGCAAGGAGTTCCACAACGCCGTGTGCCTCGTCCGGCCTCCCGGCCACCACGTCGGTCGCCACGGCCGCACAGAGACGGCCCCCTCGTCGGGCTTCTGTCTGCTGAACAACGTCGTGATCGGTGCGACCCACGCGCGCATGTACCCGTGGATCCGCAAAGTGGCGGTGCTGGACTGGGACATCCACCACGGGAACGGGACGGAGGAGCTGCTGCAGGGCGACCCGGATGCGTTCTTCGCGTCGATCCACCTCTACTCGGCGGGGCACTACTTCCCTGGCACGGGCAAGGCTCGCGACGACGGGCGCCTGATCAACGTTGCTCTCGAGAACAGCGGGGCGGGCAGCGGGTCGCTCGCCTTCCGCGAGGCGCTGACGGACAAGGTGCTGCCGGCCATGAGGGCGTTCGGGCCAGACATCATCTTCATCTCAGCGGGCTTCGACGGCCACCGCGACGACATCCTCGGCGGCGTGGCGGCCGTCAAGGACCCGAACGTGCCCGCTGGGTACGTGGAGGAGGACTACGCGTGGGCGACGCAGCAGGTGCTGCAGCTCGCCGGCGACGTGTGCGACGGCCGCGTCGTGTCGGTGCTCGAAGGCGGCTACGACGTGCGCAAGGAGACGAACGCGCTGGCCAAGTCGGTGGCGGCCCACATCTCGTCGATCGCGGCGTTCGAGCTGGAGCTCAAGCAGGAAGCGGAGAGCGAGGCCACGACGGCGAGCTCCAGCGCCGAGGTAGCCGTCAAGCAGGAGGGCGGGCTGCTGGCAAGGCTGCTGGCCACGGACCTGGCGGACGCCGGCGTGATCGTGATCGACGACGAGGAGGAGGGCGAGGGCGGCGCGGAGCCCCCGCACGACGCCAAGGCGGACGGCGACTCGGCAGTGGAGGACGAAACGGGGGACGACGAGGACGACGAGGACGAGGAGGACGGAGACGTGGCCATGGAGGACGCGGGCGGCAATGCGGTTGAGCAGCCCGAGGTGGCGGCGCATGCCGAGCATGATGGCGCCGCGGCGATCGTGCTGGACTCGGATTGAAGCGGCGGATTGGTCGAAATGCATGTTTTTCCCTGTAGACAGTGGTGCTTTCGACCAATCAAATGCTGTTCTAGTGAGAGTGCCGACCGTCGCGCACTTGTTGCAGGAGACGGACCGGTCGGTTATGCCGCCACCTCGCCTCGTGACTTCACTTTTGTATTGGAAAAGCCGTCAAGAGCGGGAAGGGAAGAGGAAGAGGAGGAAGAAGAAGCCGCCGCCATGAGCGACCCGTTCTACCTGGCCGACATCCTGCTGGGGCGCGTGGGCGTGCTGCGCTCCACGGCCGAGAGCATCATCCTCGAGCTGTGCGAGGCGCAGGCCAAGCTGGACGCCCCGGGCGGCGCTGGCGCCGGCGCCGACGAGGACGCGCTGCGCCTGGCCATCAAGAGCAAGCTCGAGCGCGTGCAGACCAACCTCAAGCTGCTGCGCAAGCTCGTGCCCGAGTTCGGTGCGTGCCCGTGGGCCGTGTAGCGTCCCTAGCGTCCTGTAGGTCGGTGCTGACGCTCGTGCGGCGCGCAGACGGCAAGACGAAGCCCATCGAGTCGGTCAACCAGACCCACCGGTGCGTTCGCCGCCGCCGCCTTGGGTCGCTGCGCGCCGGCTAACCACCCACGCCGTGCCCAGCAACCTCATGCTGGAGTACCATTGGAAAAACCAGGTGCAGGAGATGGGCGCCAAGGCGCAGAACGTGTTCCTGGAGCAGCTCGGCAGCGCCTTCCCGCGGCTCGAGATGCTCGGCGACGTGCGCTGCCCGCCGCCGCCCAACACGCTGCTCGTGGCCAAGTCGCACAAGCGCGGCCGCGTCTTCGACCCCTTCGGCGAGAAGCAGCCCGCGTAAGTCGCTCGCTGCTGGACTCGAGACCGCTGGGAGAGCTAGGAGCCGAGACGGAGACTGACCGACTGACGGACTGATGCTTGCTCTCACGTGGACGACGGACGCAGCACGCTCAACGAGATGATGGACTACATGATGGCCAAGAACCGCAAGCTCAAGTTCTTCAAGCAGGCCGAGACGACACGCGGCGGGCGGCGCGTCATCCGCGCTATCCGCTGCGAGGTCAACAAGGAGGTGACGGTGCACGTGTCGTTCAACCCGCCGGTGCCCGAGAGCGGCCCGAACGGCGAGACAGGCGTGGCGGCGAGCCCCATGACGCCCTCGACGCCCACGTCGCCTGCGTTCACGGGCGGCCGCCTGCGCAGCGCGCGCAACAAGCACAAGAAGCAGCAGCAGCAGCAGCTCGTCAAGAAGAAGAAGGGCGACATGCTCACCAAGGCCAAGCTCGCGGCCGAGGAGGCCACCAAGATGGAAATGGAGGAGCTCAAGCTGCGCATCGCCGAGTCGCGCGAGGCCAGCCGCGAGCAGGAGCTCTCGCGCGCCGCCGGCGTCCAGGTCTCCAAGTACATGCAGCGCGTGTCGGTGCTCGCGTTCAACGAGCCGGCGCCGCTCGGGGCGTGGTCCGAGTCGTCGCAGCAGCTCTTCCAGCTCGTGACGCTGCACGCGCGCAACGCGCTCGAGTACTTCCGCCGCCAGCACCCGGAGACAAGCTTCTACCACCTCTTCACCTGGCTCGCCTTCTACGACAAGGTGTACCAGACGCCCTGCTCGCTCTGCAAGAAGCTGCTGGCCAAGGAGAACGACGACGCGCCCTTCCTGCCGCCCTCCTTCCGCGACTACAGCTCGGGCCAGGCCTTCCACGCCAGGTGCCTGCCTGTCGAGTAGCCAGATGCCTGCCACGCAGTCGACTGGGAAGGGAAGGGATTCGGCACTCGAGGCCCCCTTCCTGCTATGAGAAGAGGAAACAAGCACCTTTTTGACTTTTGGGCAGGACGAGCAGCGCTCGAGGCAGTCGGAGGCGTCGAGGCGAGCGTCATAACGTCAAAATTGGCGTGCTCACGAGTCCTAACGCCGCGGCCCTAGCTCTACCGACAAGAAGAGCACAGACGCCTCACTCGAGTCGGATGGGCAGCAGGCTGCCGAAGTGCGCGTCGCCCGCCTCGGGGCGGAACTGCAGCTTGCGCTTGGCCACAAAGTCGCGCGGCGTCACGTTGCGCGCGGACAGCGTCGGCGACAGCTTGTCCTTGTCCACGAGGCCCATGGCGTCGTAGGCCTCGGCCACGAACGCTGCCGTCGCACCAGCCACACACACCACACGACAGTCAGTCACCAGACCCATTGCCCAACGAAAGCAGCTCGGACGCGTCACCTGCGGCGGGGAAGGCGATGAGCGCGTCGTCGTCCGCGTCGGCGCCGGCCGCCGCCTTCTTGAGCCTGGCGGGGTCCACCAGCGCCGTGACGAACTGGCGCAGCGAGACGCGGCTCGTGCGCGCGAGCTCGCGCGTGACGAAGGCGACGGCGGCGTCCTGCATCTCCCTGGAGCGCGCGGCCTTGAGCGGCAGCACGGCGATCTCGCTGGCCTCGGAGGCCAGGACGCGCGCCGAGTACGGCCGGCAGTGCACCTGGCCGAGCGTCTCCTCGACCACGAACTTGCGGCCCAGGCGATCCACGTAGACCCAGCCGCAGTGGTCGAAGCGCGGGTCCAGCCGCCGGCGTAGCGCCAGCGTGTGCAGCGCCGCCAGCGGCTGCAGCGACGACAGCTTGCGCGTGAAGAAGACCAGGTCGCCCGTCTCGAGCGACTCCATGATGGTGTCGTCCATGGAGCCCGTGACGAACTCGAGCGGCTGCGACCCGCGCCGCATGCGCACCAGCGCCGCGTTGCCGCTCCAGCCGGCCAGCGCCAGCACCGGCAGCGCCGCCAGCGCCTTGGCCGCCATCGTCCGGGGTGTGAGGTGAGGTGATGTGATGATGCATGTCCATGACCCGCTCGTGGAATGGCGGGTGATAATGTGGACCACGCTATTAATGCGTGGGGATGGGATGGTGTCCGAGTTGAATAGTGTCCGCATCCGTGAGCGTTTCTCGCAACGACACCTAGCGCGACAGTTACAGTCGGACGCAGTCGGACGCAAGAGTGTAGCCAAGTCGGATGCTTCAACTGAGGCGCGCGTCGCTCTGCTCCGGCGCGAGATCTCTCAGCGTATAACAGCACTCAGTTACACTCACCGCTTTGAACCGCGCATCGAGGCAGTTCTCGTATACAGAGTAAAGATAGCTCATGTAGAGAGTAGAAGTTGGAGTGACAGCAGAGTCGCAGCTCTGACGAAGCTGAGTCCCGGTGCAAACGGAGTTGCAGAGTAACAGTTGTGAGCATGAAAGGAGCGTCGGGCAGTCGGCGTCGACACAGCGGGTCTTAATTGTAGACGCCGAACAGAGCGATCACAATGGATTCACGTTCTCTGCTTCGATTTCCAGTCTTGGAACGTTTTGGTCTGCTGTGATGCAATGTACGGAGGCAATCGCACCAACGCGATGAGACGTTGCATTTCCCTGACGACACTCTCAGAGGGTTGGAATCGTTGCAGATATTCGGTTGTGATCGGCTCGGTAAGCGTAAGACCGCTCAATGATACCGAACGCGACAAAGCCACGTACAGCGTCTGATGAGGAACTCCTTTGCGGCGCTCGAGTCGAGTGACCACAATGCCATCTCGACATGTCTGCCCCTGAAGCTTCTCGGTTGTGCATGCAAATGCAGGGACGAGGGCAAATTGCTCCACTGTTAGATTTGTCTGTTGCAGCGTGGGGATTTTGGCGATCTTGATTCCTGCTCGAAGCCTCGGTATTCCAATCACACCTGGCGGAAATCCGGATACAAGTTGCGCAGTCGACCCGCGCACCTTAACAAGCAGCATTCTCGGTTGGTGTTCGAACGTTTTTACTTCAACGCCGTGCACATTGGCTGTGTGAAATGTCATCGTCTCTGCGGGTGGTGAGAATCCGATGATGGTGCCGAGCACTCCATTAGCAATTACATCTGCGTCGAGGAGCTGTGGGTGCTTCCTGGTCATCATGACCGGCATGCCAATGTAGAAGAGCAACTTGATCGGGATTCGGTCGGTTTGGTCGTCATTCAGGTTGATAATGTGGTCCATTACCGTTCGGGATCGAGTCGATGGGACAGCTATGCACTCATAAACCGGCTGGCGATGCTTCTTTGCCGTTTCGAACGTCATGACTCGGTTAATGGCACCTCGGATCTCGTTCGTTGCCACCACAACCGGTCGGTAAAACTCTCCACCGGGTAGATGCTCTGTCGACTGATTGGATTGCACACGGGTGTTGAGCTTGGAGATTTGATCTCGCGACAGGCGACCCCATCGTAGATCAGAGAGGATTTCGGTGTACTCGGTGTCCTCTTTTGCTCTCATGTTCTCAATCAAGAAGACGACAAAGTTGATAGCGCTGTACAGTGCGTACCCAGCGAGCCGAAGCGTAGCGCTGACGTCTTTCTGATGCATTGTTTGTCTTGTCGATGTCGATTTGCTGGTGCTTGTGGACGACTCATTTACACATGTAGGCGGGGGAGCAAAGCCTGGCACACACGCAAAGCATGGAGAGGTCAGTCTGACGGTGGAACAACAATAGCAACACATCTCAGCACACTCACATGGATAGCCAGCGATTGATGGTAGTTGTAACCAATCTCCTGTGAGGATGACGTGCTTGCCACCGATGAGCTTTTTTCTCTCGCCAGCAAGTGATTGGGAAGCAATTTCAGTTCCACCAAGCAGCGCTTGGTCAATCATCGAGATCTCATCTGCTATGACTAAAATGACGCGGCTGAAGCACATCTTCATCGCCACACTTGGATTGGGGTTGTTCTCGGCCCCGCTCAGTCGTAGGTTGCGAGCACTGTGCATTGTTCGGCCGTGAATATTGATCGCTGCTACGCCGGTGAACGCGAGTGTTTCGACACTCCCTTCCCTTTGCCATTTGTTTGCCAACGTCAGCAGCGCATGAATGACCGTTGATTTTCCAGTGCCTGCCTCCCCGCCTAAGTAAGCGATCAATTGGTTTTTGAGCTCGTACGGTGGCGTGTTGTGGCTCGGTGGGAACACTGGTTCGCGCAGTACTGCTGCGACATCATTGGAGTATTCGAAAAGCAGGTGTCGTGCAGCGACTTCAAATATGACGTGCTGCCAAAAATTAAGCTGGAACGCTTCGGACACCATACTGATTGACGGAAACGAAGGCAAGCAAAAGGGTGTCCACGACGGTGGATCGAATTGACGTTGCCAGGGAACTGGACTGAAGCACTCCTTGAAGCGCTCGAGTCTTGTTGGAGCATCTGGGAATTCCATGATAAATTCATCCGTACCCGCGCACGTTTTTCGTGTGTCAGGCGAATCGGATTTGATCAGGAGGTTTGCGTAGTTGTCGAAATCAAAACCAGCTTGCACTGAAACCGACTCGACGGCTGGATAGGCTCCTACTGCCTGGTCGACAGCGCAGCGCAGGTTGGGAACTGCAGCTACTGTGGCACAAGCTTTGTCTGCCAGGACTTCGGTGGTCCTTGCAGTCGGCAAAATGCAATGCTCGTCTCCGGCAAAATCTGGCATGATGTGGTCATCAAAATCATTCTCACCATTTGGGGGAGGCGTCGTTGCGTCTAATCCACACCATGGAGTCGATGGTGGCACCCTCGTCCGTAAGAGGTGTTCCTCTAGGGATTCTTCGGTTGTCGATGGATCACCACGTTCTGCTTTGTAGAAATCGCGCCAGCTCTCCTCGAACGCGAGCATTCGCTGAACTAGCTCTGGGACTCCATTGTCGACAAATTCTCGATACGCCGCAGAAGCTCTATGATTCGAAACCACTCTCGTAGCCTTGCGATGGGGTCTGAACAAAGTAGTAATGGCTGAGAAGTAGTAATTCTTATTGTCAGCTGTTTCGTGGCTCGAGATGTCAGGTATGTCACGTCCGCAGATGACGACAACCCACCGTTTTGTTGATCTCCGATACACCACTCCCGCGGAGACTCCTCGAGCACCGTTGACACCTTCTGCTGCTTTGTTTGTGACATCATATCGCTCGCAAAAGTCGATGAACGCCACGTCATCGAGCGATTTGTCACGCTTCCAGTACTTCTCCAGTAGCGTCTGCGATCGAATGTATTTCTCCTTTCCGTGAGACCCAGAGCACACATTCGCTGGGACGCTGACCTCAATGTCGTCTGTGTCCATTCGCGGTTCAACCATGCGACCAAGGTCGATGCGAATTGGCTCGTGAGAGAACCAAAACGGCGACTCTCTGAAGATGTACAACGCTGCCATTGTTGCTGCAACCTCGAGGCCATTTGTCACCGAGTAAAGCATCGACGCCAGCAGTTTTTTTCCTCGTTGTAACGGGGTGGCGCCATCAGGAAGAGTGTCTGCTCTGCTTGAAGCCTTCGCAAATGCAGCGATAGACAACGCTGTGTAGTTTTCGACTGGATTCTGGTTCTTTATGCAGTACTTGCACGCGTATGCAGCAGTGTTCTTGGTCTCGGTGCACAGTACAAACTGGACGTCGTGGTTGCACTTCAGAACCGACATAATCGTCGGGTTGAATGGATTCACGTACTCACAGCCAACCGCACGATGGAGTCGAATGTTGCCGTCCTTGTCGATCATAGTGCTGCCACAATGAGTTTCTTCTGGTTTAAAAAAACGACACACACTTCCTTTGGGGTTTTTGAGAGTCGTCTGTTTGTCACGCATAAAACATCAGTACACGTAACAAGGACCTAAGTGGCTGTCGATTAGTCCAGCGCACCTTGAAGCACGATTTGGAGTGAGTCCAAAAGTGAACCTGAACATCGCGGACGATTAACGAAAGCGCAAGCGGAGATTGATGCTCTTCTGCTGGGCGACATCGATTTAAATCGGATGTCTGGGTCGCAACATCGACGTTCTCGCGGTCAGCCAAGGCCTTGATTGCATCGTTGATGATATCCTTATCACTGAAGGTTGATCCGCAGGCGGAGCAGGACGCAGTAGTTGGAGGGACAGCACCTGGTGTTGGCCGTCGAAACGCTTCAACTCCAGGCAATACTGGTTCGAGTGAGTCCTGATGTTGGCACCTAGGGCACTGGCCCTCTTCGGTAAGGCATGGCGGCTTCGTGGTCAGTATTGTGTCGGCAAGTTGGATTAGGCGGCTCCGAAATCCTTCGTCGTCATCCATGGCAGCTCGAATGGCAGTCGATGTTTGTGGGAATCCATGCAGCCACACCACAAAGTGTGCATGCAGATCGCCGGCGATTTGCGTCTCAGCAGCGCCACCAAATGCACGCACAACTCCAAAAATTCCTCCTTGGCGTTGGGGACGCTGACGCTTCTGATCCCAGCCCAAAAACGTTTCAATCACTGTGTCAATAACGCGCATGAAGTACTTCGCGCATTCTGCTGGGTGTTTTGCGGCTATCGATCGCCGCTCTGCTCGATTCGGAAGAAGTAACAGATTAGCGTCACGCACGGCCTCCTCATTGAGACCACCGGCCTTGATGGCTATGCTGTATGTGCCGGCCGAGTCCGGTGAAACAGTCAAAAAGAGCTGCACTGGCCCGAATCGCTTCAACATCCCGAAAAGATCGTGTCGAGCACGCATTCGACTCAAATTCGACCCGTAAAAGGCCGATTCTGGTGTTCGGAGGCCACGTCGAATGTTAATCACCTTCGCGACATCAGGCGGTGGCTTCCCGGGATTGATTCCACGCGCCCGGCACTCAGTGAGATGGTTAAAGTACTCCATCGCCTGCTTCAAGGTACTGTTGGTAATATCCGCGGCTTTGAGAGCTGTTGGCACCACGTGCATCTTTACAAATAGAGTTTTGCGCGCGTTTTCGGACGCCAAGTAGTCGAATGCCAGCAAAAGAAATGCGTAGTGCTGCTCAAAACGATGGCCATGAACTCGTAAGCAGCGCCGGATCCACTTCTTAATCGACATGTGTCGTGCTCGAGGTTCAAGTGGTCCGCCACACCCGCCAGGAAATAGCGTGGGAAACATCTTCACGCAGACTTCCCACGCCTTCATCGTTGCATACTTGTTTGACTTGCGGACAAGGATGTCAGTCTTTGCAGATTCTTCCGAGCAACTTGGTTGAATGAGGAAGTGTGACCTCTCCTCCCAGATTGACTCGAGAGCTGGGTCCGTGCCCTCTGTAACCGCAGAGCCAAATCGCGAGTAGGTGCTGTCATCACGCAAATCTTCGACACCCGCGACTTGTTCAGCTGACGGAGTTGTGGGAGTTGTCAAATCGACGATGACGCACGTGCGAGCTCTACTATCCAACTGACGCTCCATCTCCTCTCGTGCGTGATTCTCTTGGTATCGGATGTATTCCCTGTTGTTCTCGTTCAGGAATGCCACAATTTCACGGCACATTGACACGTTGAGCTGGTATCTTTTCCGGCAAGCTGCAACTTGAGCAGGTGTCATACTGCCAACCATTGCAACTCGTACTCCGATGTCGACATTGCTGGGAAGCATTCCGACCACAGGACCTTCTGTGTTCTCGACAACATAGTGATGCGACTTGATAGTCCGGCAAGCTCCACCAGTCACCGTTGACAGTGACATACACGGCGCAAGTAGCGCGACTGCTTGCTCGTCTGTTCTTGTCAATTTGAACCGATCTGGCAGCTGGCCGATGAAGTTTCCGTTGACAATTGACAACGTTGGCGGCAACGTGCTCTGGGTTTCAAGATGCCGCAAGCATTTTTTGCAGAGTTGCATCCGGGTGGTCCCACCACAGTTGGATATAGCTGAAATAGCACGAGAGCAACTCGTTAGTGACGATTGTTGATTTCGAGCCGTAGCGCAGCTTTCTCACCTGGTCGAAACAGCATGAGGCCATTCAACCGAACATCAATACTGGATGCATCGTACTGCTCGATGATGAAGGAGGGCACCGGCAACTGATCTGGCACGGAAAGGCACCGCCTCATGTTCTTTTCAACAATTCCGCGATTGCATCGATCAGTTGTTTATCCACGATAGATAGAGTTCTCAAACATTTACATACCTGGAGGATTGTGGTTGTGAGATCCTTGACGCAGATGTCGCAATGATCATAGTCGAGCTCACAGACACAACATGGAACCAATTCCATAGCTAAGGAACGCATTGCTTGAACCCCTTCACGACGAAACTCCTCGAGCAGCATTGCCGGTGGCACAATGAATGCTTTATCACGGTCGATGGCAGAGAGCTCAGCATCAGTGTAACACAGTTGATCACCAATTTCGTCTGAATCTTGGTCGTGCTTCCGCCCATCAGAATAGACGCTGCATTGTGAGATAGCCAGCGGTGTTCGGTCGTCCGAAGTTGGCTCGAATTGTCTGTTCCCGCTTCCTGCTGGCTGTGGCTGAAGATTTCGAAGGTAGGCACCACCATCACACCCTTTATCGGCTGATGTGGACGTGGCATCTGTCTGGGCAGTTCTCCTTTCGAGGGATATCAGAACACCGTCTGCATTCATTGTGAACCGCTGTATAGGATTTGTCGGAGCTGTCGTCGTTACTTGTCGAGGGTCGGATTGACGACGGTGGCGTTTGGTGTTACTAGTGGGGAAGTCGCTAGAAGCCGGACGCCGGACTGCACGATTCACCCCAGCGGATGCTCCTACAGCGATCGAGGTATCATCTGGATTCGATCGAGCAGCAAGCAGTCTTTCACGTAGAAGGGCGCTCCGAGCATCGAGCAAAACTCGATAAGCAGCCGACTGCCTTTCTCTGGCTGTCTGTGAGGATATGTGGTCTATTCGGCGTGGCATTCCAAACGATGCGTGCACGCCGCGCGGTGAGAAGAACCTTGGTACTTCGGGAGAAAAGATCGAGTGAGTCCGAGTGTAAGAGCACGAAGGAGTAGATCTGCGTGATGGCGTGGGCTGATGCCACCCACTCACTAGCCAAAGGCTCTCATTAAAATATCGTCCTCCTTACTCTATGCGTTCAAATAGTCCATCACACCTCCATTTTGGCTTTGAATATGTGTTGATCTGTCCAAAACATCTAAATGCTGGTCATAGCAATGGAAGGCAACGTAGAATACTAACCCGGTCTTTTTTTGTATGCAACGGACACGCCGCAGCACGCTCAAACTGAAGATCCATGAGATTGACACAGGTAACTTACTCCATCGTCTCTGGAAATTGCGTGCTATCTGCTCAAGCATATCAATTCAATCAATTACAGAGGTCATGCCAACTTGCGGGGATGTCGGCACATTTTCAGTCACGGTGGAAACGCCTTTCAACCAATGCGGTCGATCAACGCTGACACCTTCTGTACTCGAGGACGCTTCGCTGGGGAGGCGGACGACACACGATCGACCAGCTGGTGTCCCTTGCGTTTTGGAGTAGTAAGGTTAGTCGAACGAGCGGTTTTCATACGTTCCGCCACTCGTGAGTTGTCGTGTGTCGTGTCTGCGCGGCTTGTAGTTGTAGTCGAGTCTGGTAAAGAGTCGGGGCGGTCCAGGGGGCATTCTTGGCTTGGCGCAGTGTCGGCTGCTTCTGTGGCCGATGGAGCGGACTCATCCATCTCAGCCGGTGCATTGACGGAGTTTGTCTGGCTTTTTGCTGACTTGTTCTTTTTAGCAGCACCCGTCACGCCCGTAGAAGACGATTCAGGGGCTGGTCGTCCTGCCTTTCCAAGGAGGGCTGTCGATGAAGACGACGCAGTCTCGGTGTCGAGTCTGATCCGAGAGATGGTGGTCGCCTTGGACAGCTGAATGCTTCCCATCGGAAACCCGTAGCGATCAGAGAGTGAGTGGACCTTGTCGATCCTGTAGGTCCACCCCTCGCAGCACTTCACGTCGTTGTAGATCGTCGATTTCTTCTCCTTCCACAGTGTGAGCTGAAACACGAATTTGTTGCGTCGAGCCGGGTCGAGAGCATTTGCCGTTGACGCGATCTCGTCGAATTCAGCTTCCAACTCCTTGTCGATCAAGTCGATCTTCCAGAAGGTGTCGTGTTCCACTAGGGACAGGATGCACATTTCGATGGAGATGTTGTCGTACTTGGTCGGGTTGCAGTCGGTGATGTAGTTGCGCAGCGACGACACCGTCGTGAATGGGGGGCGAGCATCTTGGATTCGTTGCGCGTCGCGCTCTGCGAGCAGCAGCTTCAAGGTTGCCGACATCGGGGCAGATTGAAGAATGAACGAGCCGAAAAACCACAGCCGCGTATTGATGGCTGGCCCACCATCCAGCTCTTCATGGCTGCTGTCACGACGATAGCCACGAAACCCAAACCTCTAAATCAAACTGCTTTTACCATATATATTTGATCAGCGTCCACGTTCGAAACGCATTGCATCCTCTCCAACACCGTCCTCGAACATCTCTCGAATAGAGAGTAGTCGGTATGATGCTGCCGCAACTCGTTCACTCCAAACGCTGTCGTTCAATCGGCTCGAGGTCCAGTGCCAACATCGATAAGCATCTCGCATAAACATACACTAGTCAAAACAGCGCCGCAAAAAAATCGGAGACGTCTTGACTTCGAACCCAACTCATCGTCGATACTCGCATGTCCCAATGGCTGCTCGTCACGCCCATCACCGTATGCACACGATCCGATTTCGCTTCACGTTGAAGTGGCGGCACTCACGTCATGACTGTAGATCCAGAAGTACCATGGGCTATCGGTCAAGTATCGATCGCAGCACCCGCCGTGACGCTCGCCTACTGCAAGAGCCAACTTGCATGAACTTAAACCGATCGAAACAGTGCCTCGAGTTTAAGTTTGGCGACCCTCCGCATGTAGATCTCGACTAACTGTTCGTGCTCGCTCTCATGTATCGGTGGAATCTTTTTTGAGCAGCTCATCACTCAAAGTACGAGACTCTTGCCCCTAGTATGTTGGTTGCACGATGCCTTATTCAGCTGGCCACCAACTTATGGCAGTAGTGATTGGCAGTGCAGTTTCGCGGTTGATAGCCATTGTCTCGGCCATTCCATAACGTGGCTAGTCGAACATCAACACCCGACGCTATTTTAATGCGTCGGTTGCAGCAGACAGTGCTCAAGTTCGATACCATCAGTACTCCGTCGCCTCGACATCGACGACACGAGCTGGTGCGCGCTGCTCAAGTCGGCGCGGAGCACGAATGCGTTGTCATGGCTCGGTGGCCGCGAGGCATTGCTTATGTCGAGCATAACAACTTTGATGTCACGAGACCGTTTCCCACCAGGAAGGACTATGGGGACGACCAAACGAAGTGTGAGTGCGCTGGCCGGTGTTCCTCTGCTGATACCAAGAGGAGAGGTGGCTGCGTGAATGTGCTGACATGCACAGTCTGCGACGACTTCAACTGCTCTGCCGGCATTTCCTGCGGCATCCGTTTCGCGCCTCAGTATGCACTCAACCTATTCGAGAGCACCGTCGGCATCGGGGTCGTCACTGAGGAGTTCATCCCGTCCGGCGCTTTCGTCGTCGAATACGTCGGCGAGATGCTGTATGGTGCGGATGCCGTCAAACGTGCCGACAAACGATATCTTGCAGAGCTTCGAACTCCAACAATTCACAACGAGGTCATGTACATCGATGCGAGGAGCTGTGGCAACGCAAGTCGGCTGATCAACCACTCTTGCGCACCGAACTGCTACATGGAAGAGTGGAATTGGGCGAACACAGTACGACTCGGCATTTTCGCAGCTCGCGACTTGAGTCCGCTCACAGAGATAACGTTTGCGTACGGCGACGGTGGGATGACGCAGTTTTCATGCCGATGCAATGCACCGACCTGCAGATCACTACATTCTTAGTTCTGAATGAGCCAAGGTTCGACACACATCTCTCTTTTGGTTTACAACCCGCGAATGCACTAGCTGCCTATAAACGGAACGCACAGTCCGCCTTCGAGCTCACATTTAATCCGATGCGAGCTCCGATGCATCGCTGTCGTCCGAAATGATGCTATACGAGCGGTTGGCTGCCAAATCAGCTGGAGCCGGGACCACGTCGACCTCCATATGATACACCAAATCCGAATGGCGAGAAATCCGCAGCTGCATGACCGTGACGCCTTGTAGCGCGATGTCTGGGCGAGAAATGACGACGTTTTCGTTTTCTTCGTATACAAGTATGCTTCCGGTCACCAGCTGGCGAATGCCCCAGTTTGCTACGCGTCGAAGTTCCTCAGAAGTAGCTCGGCGAAGCAAGTTGTTGATGACGGCCCAGACGCTTGCCTCTCCGATGTTGAACTGGTACTCGTGACAGTCGAAAGGTGCTTCAGAGTAGAGGTCCACGATGACCGCTGCACCCCGGAGTGCGTCGGCCTGTCCACGAACGAGCGCAGACACGACTCGATCGCGTCGGTCGCGCTCAGACTCACCACCTAGCCTACGATCGCCTTTATGATGAGTCGCACTGCCCTCGCTCATTGCGAATGCCCTGCAAGCACTCAATTTTTGTTTCATTAGCGAAAGGGATCACTCTGTTCGGTGTTGAAGAGGAACGCGCGCACCTTGAATGCTTCTCGATCGATTGATTCAAACAGGGAAGTGTTACCCCGGATGGTCGTCGCTGCGAAACGTTTGCATGCCAACTGCTCGTTGCAGGTGGTACATTCACTCTATATAAGAACTAGCACCACTCTGTACAGCGATGACATCCACGACGCAAGAAAACTCGGTAATGTGTCCGCGTCAAACTGTCCAAAATCTGCAAAACAACCCAAACAAAACGACAGATGCACCGGGACATATTTGTCCTGTGCCGAACGCCCACTTGTGCGGCTATTTGTGTCATTTTTCGGAAGAGTAGGACAAACTGAACTGGACACACTCGATTAAAGTGTCGACACTCCATCTCCTCAACGGTCTGATATTGCATTCTATCCTTTGCAAAGTGTCCCACGATTTCTTAACTATCGAAAATTACTTTGACGAACGCTTTTTTTACGACACTTCGACCGAATAACACGCTTCAAATTCGCAGATCTGATACACCTGAGAATTCTGTCCATAAATAAAAAATGTAGGTACTAGCTCTTACAAAAATTACAATGTATGTTGACGAAAGATGCGTCTGCAATACTTTACTCAAGTGTACGCAATTTTTAAACACACATACTGAAGGAAAGCTTATTTTTATATATGGAACTTCAATAAATCCAAACTTGTACCTCCACCACCAAAAAAAACGATCAGCTCTCAGCTTATCGCTGAGAGAACTGAGACCATTGAGTCGAGATGGAGCTAAATATTCATGATAATAGCGGACGCCAGCCCAACCAGGGCCTCCCTCACCCGGCCTTGAGCGTGCCGCGGGGTTTCGCGCACTCACCCAATTACCGTCGGCAGACGCTCGACGCTGTCTTGTTCGGGTGCAGCACGCGGCCCTCGAGCGAGTACGGGCGAGCGTCGCTCTGCTTGGGGTGCACGCGCACCACGCGCGGCTGATGCTGCGGCTCGAGCGACGCGCGGCGCTCGCGGCAGTGCGAGCAGTCGGCGCTGCTCCCCGCCGCCGCCTGCTTGGACATGGGTGACGAGTCCGACAGTGTGTGGCGGCGCTCCTCCTTGGCCGCCTTCTTGGTCTTGGTCGGTCGCGCTGACGACGCCGTCGGAGCGGGCCCGTCGATCACGGCCACTCGCGACTCGAGGCACTTCTGGCGGAGGTTCTGGGGCGTCGACGGACGGCGCATGTAGGACGCGCTCTTGAGGCTCGTCGTGGAGGCAGACGCGGTCGAGGCGACGGAGCCCGACCGCCGCGAAGACGACGAGTGGACACTGCCGCCAGCGCTGCGAGGCCGCGCAGAGTACGCGACCGACTCGTTGCCGTCTCCGTCCGCTGGGTTGGCCTGGAGGTGGGCCCAGTCGTCCGCTCCGAAGGTGTTCTTGGACTGGCGACGCGATCTCGACGCCCCCTCGACGCCGAGCGCCTCCAGGCTGTGGATGTTGGCGAGCGACATGGTCAGTTGCTGTTGCTGGAGCAGCTGCCGCGCCTTGGAAATCAGTTCCTCCGTCGTGCGGTTGCGATGCTGCGCCATCTCTTTTAGCAGTTGCTGCTCCAGGAGCTCGCGCCGCTGCTGGAGGAGCACCGTCTTCTTGGGGTTGGCGCTCTGCGGCCGCTCTTTCCGCGTGCGAGCACCTGCAGCAGACGCTGGACGAGCAGCGTCCGCGTCGCCATTCGACAGCACACTCGACGACGACGCTCCTGACAGTCGCCTTGTCTCTTTCTTGGACGACGAGAGCGAGGACGCTGTAGACGGCCGCTCCGGGCCGGCAGCGGAACCTTCCTCGCTCTCTTCCCCGGTTTCACTCGCTTCGCCAGTAGCCGACGCCACCGTCCAGAGACCGTTTGGCACCTTGCTCTCGGTGGTGTACGCGGGAGGCTCGACGAGCTGCAGGAACTCCTGCAGGTCGATCTCGCCGCTGCTGTCGATGTCGAAGCGCGAGAAAATGTCCCGCAGCTGCCGCTCGCTGATGAAGATGCCGAACTTGGTGCGCAGGTTGTACTGCAGGCCGGCCATCGTGATGCCCTGGTCTCGCCCCGTGCGCAGCATCTTGAACGCGCGGCGGTACTGGTCGTCGCCGCTCGGCGTCTTCTGCTGCACCTTGACCTGGATCTGCTTCATCAGCCGCTCCAAGGTCCAGTCGGTCATGTCGGCGACGGCGTTCGGGTCCTCCTCCTCGGTGATAGGCGTCGCTCCCGGGCGGCCGCTGAGGAAGTCGCTGCGGCACTCGCGCTTGAGCCGCAGCTGCTTGTCGTCGCTCTCCTGCTGGCTCAGCTCGAACCACTGGCGTCCGTAGTTGTAGTCGGGCGGCAGCACGCGTCGGATGAACTCGTTCAGGTCGATCGTGCCGTTGCGGTCCTCGTCGTACTTGTCGAAGAGCAGCTGCAGCTCGCCGTCGTCCAGGATGATGCCGAACTTGATGCGCAGCTGCTCGCGGAAGGACGGGAAGTCGATGCCCTCGCCGCGCGTGCACTCGAGCAGGCGGTAGGCCTGCTGGTAGACGAAGTTCCCGGCGATCTTGGTCTTCTCCTGGATCTTCTCCTGCAGCTTGCGCTCGACCTTGTCCACATTCCAGCGGAAGTTCTGCAGCGACGGCGGCAGGTCGTGCCCCACGGGCTCCTTGAACGTGATCTTGGGCGGCGACCCGAGCAGCTTGGCGGGCGCCGGTGCCGGCGGTGTGCTCGCCGGCTTCTTCTTCTTCACCTTGAGCATCGATCCCTTCATCGTCGGCGCAGCAGGCGGCAGTCTTGCTCCCCCCTGACTGACGGAGCGATGGCGGCGGTCCGCCCAGGTGTCGAGCGCGGGAAGACGGAGGCGCGAAAGAGCAAGTCGAAGCCCGTCAACCCAGCGGCAGGCCCAGACGTGGAGCGAGCGAAGGCGGCGGCTATAAATACGGAGAGAGCGCGGTCGAAGGCGTTGGAGACGGCATTTCAAGCGCGTGTTCCGGCCTCGAAGTGCGCTATTGATAGCCCACTACAGCAACAACAAGCTAGACTGACGCTGAGCTTGTCGACCGACACGTGGTGCCCGGGTCCTCGCTGTAGCCCGAGGCACTTGGTGAAGCGAAGATGATCGGTCGAAGCCCTTCAAGACACGGCACGCAGCGTGCTGACGAGCCTCACTCTCCGCGCAAGAGGTGTTGATTCGCGCTTGGTTCTCGCGCGCGCCTCTCGCCGGTGGCCAGGTCCAGGATGCACGCTTGGTTCTCGCGTGCAGACTGGTCGATGGCCGCGGAGAGGGCGAGTCGCGCCAGCGTCGTGCGGCGCCCGGAACGCTCGGGTCTTCGCTTCGTCCTAGGCGTTGCTGGTGTCGGGAGGCCGCCGACTCGTTGAGGAGAAGGGTCTCTCCATACGCCTCTCCACCATCCTGAAAAACGCCGAGTGAGCTCAGGCGTTCGGGGCTCCCTCCGCCAGCATGTTGAAGTCCATGGCTCGGGCAGCGACCTCATTGGCGCGTTTTTAACTGGAGTGGGGTGGTGACAAGGTGCTGGCGACATCCCGCTGTCATCGGGGCCATCCGAGATTTGCTCGCCCGCCCGTTGGGCCAGCTTGGCGATTCCATCGCCGTCTCCCACGACTCAATCGGTTCCCCATTGCGTTTGGTTCATCGACTTTCAATGACGGTGGATATGTGAGTGAATGTCGATCACACTGTCATCGGCGGTGCCACCGCAACGTGTAAACACGGCACATCGCAGCAGCGAACGACGAATGTGACGTCGTTTCCATGGATGGCTTGGACGACCTGGAGCCTCCAGTGGAGAGTCTCCGGTGGAGAGTCTCCGGTGAAGATGCCTACCCACGACCGAGTGCGCGGCACAAAGCTCAATTCTGAAGTCACCAGCTTCAACTTGCTGTTTGCCCAACGCGATACCCGATCCCGCAAGATTATCGTCATGTATCAGCTAGCATACAAACACAAAGTGCGTGACTCCCTCGTCAACCCAATACCTGCCTCTCAAAGCCAATACCCGCCTCTCCACGCCAAGCAAAATAAAAGCGCCAGTGTCGCTCCCCACAACCTTCTCTATCACATTAAATTCATGCTCAATCCCTTCCATCAATTATCACAGGATGATGACGCCGGTCACAGCGCCGATCGGTCGCGCCAGCTCCGCCCTCCTGCGCCCGGCCCGCCGTCGTCACTCGGGCAGGCGCGCCATTACCGCGCCATTCTCCCGCCGCTGCTGCCTGGCGCTCGCTCCCCCTCCGCGCGTCCCTCGCCGCCGCCGCCGCCCCCGCGGCCGCCCCCCGCTGGTCCCACGCGCTCCGCCGCCTCCTCCCGCGTCGAACGAGCCTCTTCTCACCTTCGTCCCCCTCCAGCGGCGTCCGTGGCGGCCGACCGACCGCCGACCTCCCCTTCTCACGCCATGACGCTCACGTCTCGCTGGCCGCTGCCGCGCGCGCCCGCGGGCCCCAGCGCCGACAACAACAGCAGCAGCGGAGACGGGAGCAGCGGGAGCAGTAACCCGCCACCGCCGCCGCCGCCCGAGGCGGACGAGGACCCCGAGACGGCGAGGCGCGTGGCCGCGCTGGACGAAGGCCGCGCCGGCGCGAGGTACACGCTGGGCGTGTGCGTGCTGGAGCGCAAGGCCAAGTCGGCGCCCATGCTGGAGATCCTGTCGCGGCTGCCGCGCGAGCTCGTGCGCGTGCGCTTCTTCGGGGACGCCGCCATCCTGCGCGAGCCCGTGGACAAGTGGCCCGTGTGCGACGCGCTCGTGGCCTTCTTCTCGCAGGGCTTCCCGCTCGACAAGGCGCGCGCGTACGTGACGCTGCGCCGGCCCGTGGTCGTCAACGACCTGGACACGCAGCACTGGCTGCAGGACCGCCGAGAGGTCTACCGGGTGCTCGCCGAGCGCGGCGTGCCCACCCCGCGGCACGTGGTCGTCAGCCGCGACGGCTACGGCGGCGCGCCGCCGCCCGAGGTCGTTGAGAGCGACGACTTCCTCGAGGTCGCCGGCGAGCGCATCGCCAAGCCGTTCGTGGAGAAGCCCGTGGACGGAGACGACCACAACATCAACATCTACTACCCCATGAGCGCCGGCGGCGGCTGCAAGCGGCTCTTCCGCAAGGTCGGCAACCGCTCGTCCGAGTTCGACCCGCGCGTCAACCACGTGCGCCGCGACGGGTCCTTCATCTACGAGGAGTTCCTCTCCACGCAGGGCACGGACGTCAAGGTCTACACGGTCGGGCCCAACTACGCGCACGCCGAGGCGCGCAAGTCGCCCGTGCTCGACGGCCGCGTCGTGCGCGACCAAGACGGCAAGGAGGTACGCTACCCCGTCATGCTCTCGCCCAGCGAGAAGGAAATCGCGCGCCAGGTCTGCCGCGCCTTCCGCCAGTCGGTCTGCGGCTTCGACATCCTGCGCGTGCGCGGCGCCGCCTACGTCTGCGACGTCAACGGCTGGAGCTTTGTTAAGAACTCGGACAAGTACTACGACGACTGCGCCGTGCTGCTCGCCACCTTCCTCGAAGGCGCGCTCTCGGGCGACCGCGCCACGCACGGCAAGGTGCTCGGCGCGGACGACTTCTCGGCCTTCGGCTCGCTCACGCTCCGCTTCGCGAGCGACGACGCCACGCCGCACGCTGAGCTCGCCGAGCCGCCGATGGCCGCCACGGGCTTGGCGTCGTCGGGCTCGTGCTCGTCGCTGCATTCGCTGGCGAGCGCGCAGGCGGCGGACGACGGGACGAGCAACATCGAGGAGGAGGAGCTTCGCTGCGTGTTGGCGGTGATCCGCCACGGAGACCGCACGCCCAAGCAGAAGATGAAGATGCACGTGTGCCACCCGCTGTTCCTCGAGTACTACGAGGCCCGCACGGCGTCGGGCAGCGGCGCCAAGAAGAAGAAGACCAAGGACCTCAAGATCAAGGCCGTGTCAGACCTGGAGAAGCTGCTGGACGTGAGCAAGCAGCTGCTGGCCAAGCACGACACGCGCGACCCAGAGTTCATGGAGTTCCTGACTGAGCGCGAGCGCGACTTCGACGAGGACGCGACGGAGCGCGTGCAAGGGTACCGCACGCTTCGGGATGTGCTCCAGCGCTGGCGCCTCGTTGGCATCAACCGCAAGGTGCAGCTCAAGCCGAAGGAGGTCGAGACGGGCAAAGACGGCAAGCAGTGCGTGCGCAAGCTGCTGCTCATCATCAAGTGGGGCGGCGACCTGACGCACATGGGCGAGGAGCAGGCCGAGCTGCTCGGCCAGAAGTTCCGGCGCATGATGTATCCCGGCGGCGAGGGAGGACTCAACCGCCTGCACTCGACGTTCCGCCACGACCTCAAGATCTACACG